>JAXBDA010008283.1:0-15196 GCA_036023075.1 Gaultheria prostrata | reverse complement strand
GAGGCACTATTCATTTTTGTATTTTAGGGAGGGGTTTAGGGAGTTTGTTGGAGCCTAATATTGGGGTTTGGCTCCCTAAAATAGGGATGGGAGCCAATTTAGGGAGTTTGTTGGGCTTGCTCTAATGGATTAGGAATTACGTATGATAAAAAAAAAAAAAACTATTCACCAATTGAGAACAAATTTTGAAGTTGTGTCACAAAAGTAATTTTTACTAATAGAGAATTGATTCTGGAAATTGATATTGGCATTTCCCTTTTCTCTATTGACACTTTTTTTTTGTCTTTATACATAAAATGCAAGTGTAAGTTTACCTGATTAAAAAAAGTGTTAATAGAAGAAAAGGGAATGTCAATAACAATTCCCTTGATTTTTACCTAACCTTTGGTAATCTGCACTTTTTTTCAATTTTATTCATGTGAATTTATTACATTATCATTTCATGCGAGGAAAAATGAACTGACAAAAGGGTATTATGGTAAATTTATGTGAATAAAAAAAGTGTTGATTATAAAAAATGAATTGCAAGAATCACTACCTTCTGATTGTCGTAATAAGAATCCAAATTTTACAAAAGATCTTTTATGTTAACTAAAAAGGAAAAAGTGAAAAATAAGACATCAAAAACCAACTCATTTTCTTGAAACTCATTTTGGGGAGAGAGAGCCAAACAAATAAAACGCAAAAATAAGAATGTAAAAAGCCAAAAGAAAAACTAATAGAGACTCTCAGACACCTCCTTACAAGCCAGATAAAACTACCGACTCCCACTTCTCACATATTTAAAGCATTGAAAGGGAAATACTAGTATAGGATATGCTAGAAGGCCAATATCATCGGTAAAAGCATGCAAAGGAAGTATACTTTTTAAAATGTGTTTGAAATTTGTAAAAGGTGCGTCATCGTCTTAAATATCGTACTAGAGTTTAGAAAGACTAAAAAAAAAGGAACACAAAATAAAATACTCCTACTACTTACTTTTCAGTGTTCTTCAAACATTTTTAAAGGTTGTTTCCACCGGGAATTTGCGTGGGATGGACTTAGGCTTTGTAATCAGGGTGAATTTTCAATACGATATTTTTTTGAATTATAAGTTGTCAAATAAATATATATAAAAATAATAACTTGTGTAAGAATATCGAAAATACCTTCATGGAAACTCAGTCCGAGTCTCCTAATAATAAAGAGTAATCATGTAGGAACTTGTATTATTGAGGAGCACCTAGGGTGACACTGCTAGATTGTGATGTGGTTGGTGTCACAGACAGGGACTAAAATAGAACTACAAAAATACTCTTTTTTGAAAGACTAGAATACAAGAATACTACACTCACGCATGGAGATGCGTTCAGAATTATCATATATGTATGGGCTTACTCAGTGTCGGCTCATTAGTTTTGGAGGCCAGAAACGGATTCATTAGAGGAGGTTCATCATGTATTTTGCATAATAAAATTTGTCAACACATATCTTCATAAAAAAACATTATAAAAAATTTCGCATTGCACAAATTTAAACATATAGTCATTCAAAAACAAACGGTCATTACAATATACAGGAGGCCTACATATTTGGGTCCCCTTCATTGGCTTGCCATGAGCCAGCCTTGAGCTTACTGTGTGAGACTCACACGAGCACGGGGTCCCTGCAGTGCAGCGAATGCGCTGCACCATGCAGGACGGAATTTCAGCCGTCCAAATGTGTTTTTGACGGTCCGGATTTAAATAAAACTCTTACATGGTTAAATCCGGACAGCCAAAAATAAATTTGGACGGCCCAGATTGCGTTGCGCGGTGCAGTGCATTTGCTGCACTACACCATCCCTGCTGTCGACTCACGCACATTAATTGGATGGTTTCGGACACTATTTGTATCCGAATTTGTGTACATTCTTCTGTGCGCGTACAAAAATGGAAGAGTAATTTTATCTAAAAAGTTCTAATCGCTTTTTAATAGAAGGTGATTATCGTTCAAAATGTACTAAAATATGTGAAATGTAACTACTGTGTGCCAAATGAAGGGGTGGCTTTAGAATTTTAAATAAGTGGTGATAACAATATAAACAATTTAATCATTGTAATTATATAAAAAAAAATCTATTGATGACCATCTCCAAAAAGCTACCCAAATTATAAGCAAAAGTATATTTTCATATAATTAGACTTTACAATTTTCAACAATGAGGGCACTTGAGTCAATGATTGTGTAGTTGCACTTAAAAAGTAGTAAGGTTACAGGTTCAATCTCTAAAGAGAGAAAGTTGACATCTTGTAAAAGGGTTTGGAAATATTTTGTGACCAATACAAAATTTCCCCAACAATGAGTTTTCAACTTTTCACATTACGATTTTGCCGACAAAATAAAAAATTCCTTTGTTTATCGTAGGAAAATCTATTGGGCCGCGTTTATTTTATTTATGTCAGATTACGCTATCCATTTACTCTCTAATTTAAGTTGAGTTCCATTTATTTTGACTTTAAACGAGTGATTGAGTACTGACAATACTAAAATTATAATAGAAAAATGACGAGAAGTGTTCAAGTGAAACGTAGACTTAATAGTTGAATAATAAGTTAATAAAACTTCTTTTCGTTTTGGAATGTGTATGACTCATATACGACACCCCATGGTACAAGAAGTTGTTTCATATTTTCAACGATACATTGTGGTTTGATTGACGCCATTCAGGATCAGAATTGTGTTTGTCTCAAAAAAAAATGCATTATGATCATGTGCATAAGATATCAAATTTGCATAATATTTAGCATTATTGATGCATGTTAATGAGTCAAAAAAAAAAGTAAGTATTTTTATTTTTTTATCAGCAAAAAAAAAAAGAGAGTACGTGTTCGATCATTAAATCGGTCCAAAAAAGGCCTGCAAAATGTGGAAGTCAGACCATTAGTACGTGGAATTTTTACCTAGACAGTCAAAATTTTGGTGCAGCAGAATATCTGTGCGCAAGTGAGTTATGAAATGCCTTAATTTTTGTGCAACAGAATATCTGTGCAAGTTAACTTTATGAAATGCCTCTCTCAATTGTCAACTGACTCCATTATGCTCCATGTTATCTAAGCCGGGGATCTTGTCGCGTAGTGCCGTACTATAATTCTGTAGTGGAGCACTCAAGCCGTTGGTTTGGATAATCAATTGTTCGGACTTTATTTCGGCAATTAACGGTTCGGATCGTACAAATGCCAACATGAAATTCAAGTTGTTGATTGCGCGATCAATGACTCGGATACCACACTACAAAATCTACAACCTTATAGTACAGCATCGCACTACAGGATCCCCAATACTAGAAAACAAGTCGTGGCTTTGTTTTTTTTTTTTTTCTTCAGTTTCTACTCGGAAAAAAAAAGAGCTAAAACCTTGAAATAAATAAGAAAAATTAATCCAAAAGTGAAGTAGTGAGTCTAGTGACCACTTTGATCTACCAATTCATTATACAACTTTAAATTACTACTCTCCCTCCGATCCTTTTTAAGTATCCATATTTTTTTTTAAAGAAAAATATCACAATTTTAGGGGGAAATGAATGTATTTTTTGTGCGTAAATTTTTTTAAACGGAATAATTTTGGTGCAACAGAATATCTGTGTACAAGTGAACTTTATGAAATGCCTCTCTTCAATTGTCAACTGGCTCCATTACGCTGCATGGAGTACTAAATAAGTCGGGATCCTATAGCGCGGTGTCGTACTATAATTTTATAATGAGGCACTCAAGTCGTTGGTCTCGGTAATCAACGGCTCCGATTTCAGCTTGGAAATGGACGGTTCGAATCTTGCAAGTGCCGATATGAAATTCAAGCCGTTTTTTGCGCGATCAACGGCTCAAATATCGCACTACAAGTCTACAACCCTATAGTGCGGCATCGCACTACAGGATTAGAAAACGAGTCGTGGCTTTGTTTTTTTCTTCAGTTTCTACTTGGAAAACGAAGGGAAAACCTTGAAATAAAAAATAAAAAAAATTAATCCAAAAGTGAAGTAGTGAATCTAGTGACCACTTTGATGTTTGATCTACTTCCAATTCATTATACAACTTTATAATACTACTCTCCCTCCAATCCTTTTTAAGTATCCATTATATAAAAAAATAAAATACTACAATTTTTGGGGGAACATGAATGTATTTTTGTGCGTAAATTTTTTTAAACGGAATAATTTTTTTATTTGTTTGCATCCAATACATAACATATCTATTAGTTCTTAAAATTTGTGCAATTTCTTTTTTGAAAATTATCTATTAGTTGTCCACTGAATAATTACTAGTTCTTATCATGCCTCTCCTCAACTAGTAATTACAATTAGTCAATTGCTATTATAATTGTGGGATAAAGCTAATTAAAAGGCAGGTTAGCTTGATTAACGTAAGCAGCGATAGTCTAGTCTAGGATAAAGCAAGAAGACGATCAGTGATTATTAGTATTTTATAAGTTCTTACGTAGGTTTCTATTTTTGTATAATAGAAAAGTCGAGTTATAACCTATCTTAGCTTTAGGGAAGTACTAAAATAATTTTGACGAGTAACGAAATTGTTCTTTTCTTTTTGATAACTCAAATGTCTGGGTGATCGGTTTCAGTGCTAATATGAATGTGATGAATCATGATGAATCGAGGCGGCCAACTTTGTAGTTCCACTTTTATAATCTTGAAATCCTACTCTCCATTTCTTCTACACTAGAGGCCGGGCACACGTGATGCATGTGCATGCAAGTCGAACTTTGACGGAAAAAAAAATTTGCACAAAAGCTTAATTCATACTTATTATCGATAGTTTGATCGCTTGTGCATCCCATATTATTTTTGGACAAATAATAAACAACAATACAAATCAATAGAGACCGGGCACACGCGATGTATGTGCAAGTTCAATTTCCAAGATTATATCTAAAAAGTCAGGCACGCGCAATGTGCGAGCAAGTCGAGTTTTCAAGATTACATCTGAAAATGACACGACGCCAAATACAATAAATGTAGAAATAGTGAATTAAAAGCGGAAAGTAACAAATACACCTTGATCAGATACAACCGTACCATTTCTCCACCATAGGCATTCTAATAGCTGCAAAAAAATAACACGGATGCATTATAATCCATCCGAAGTAGCAATATTTTGTTGACGAAATATTAGATCCTTTTTGTTGACAAGAAACACAAATCGTAATATTCCACTAAATAAAGAAACCCACACGAAAATAAGTACCGTTTAAACATACTCGTACCCGAAATCAATGAGCAGCATCAACAATATGAAATTGATATAAAAATTGAACAATCGAGGTATAAAGCCGAAAAAGAAAGAACAAAAATGCACTAATTATTAAAGGAGCAGATAAATTATTCTTAAAAAAGCAACATGCAACATTATATCTGTCAATCTATTCTTTATTTATGTATTAAAAAATCAACAGATACGGGTATCTCTGCTAATAAATTCTTTGTATATTAAAAACAGTCAACAACTAAGAGTATCTGCGCTAATCAATTCTTTGTATATTAAAAATATCAACATATAAGGGTATCTTTGGTAATCAATTCTTTGTATACTAGCAGCAAGTGTCTTTTGGTGCGAGGGGAGATTTATTGCCAGCATCAGGTTATGTTTTCCCTTTGGTTCCTAGCAGCAAGTGTCTTTTGGTGCGAGGGGAGATTTCTTTGTAGGTCTATCATTTCCCCATTTTGATGCCTTGTTGCTAGGATTCCTTTAATCTTTGTAATTTGTTTTCAAAGGTTAATAAAAAAATTTGCCGTTCAAAATAAAAATTCTTTGTATACTAGAAAACCTTAACAAATAATGAATGGCTCGGATCATTTTTGTTTCACCCACCCACCGGTACACTATCGGTGCCTATTGTCGAATAAAAAATATGACCTCTTTGAATTGATTATCCTTTTTTCAAAAATAGAAAATCTGTATTTAGAAATGTCAAATAAAATGGTGAGTGTAAAGAGTATTTTGGGAAGTGTACTTAGAAGCCCTTACATTAGACCCCGTTTCCAATTTGCTAAAAGTTAGTTTGATTAACGTATGCAGCGATAGTCTAGGATAAAGCAAGAAGACGAAGTGATTATTAGTATTTTATAAGTTCTTACGTAGGTTTCTATTTTTGTATAATAGAAGGGAAGTACTATAATAATTTTGACGAGTAACGAAATTGTTCTTGATAACTCCACTGTCTGGGTGGTCGGTTTAGGTGCTAATGTGAATGTGAGGAATCGAGGCGGCCAACTTTGTAGTTCCACTTTTACAATCATAGAAATAAATACTCATTAGCAACCACTGTTTTTTTTTTTTTTTTTTGTGAACTGGAATTATCAACTACGGTTTGAGAAGTATACCATGATAACTTTTATGGGAATATAAAATGGATTGAACGTTTGAGAGAGAATAAAAAAATGAGAAAGTTTACGAAAAGCATGAGATTTTATATATAGGATACAAAGAAAATTAATTCTATTAGCTCCCCATTTTTCCCTCCATATAATCCACTAAAATCAAATCATGTTTGGGACAAAATTATATATATACCCTCATGAGTATTGATGATCTTATCCTCAAAATTACTACGTACATCAACATCTAGAAACCCTCCTCTCCATTTCTTCTACACTAGAGACCGGGGCACACGTGATACGTGTGCATGCAAGTCGAATTTTGACAAAAAAAAATGCACAAAAGCTTCCTGCTTATCGTTTGATCGCGTTTCATCCCATTTTATTTTTTAACAAATAAACAACAATAGAAATCAATAGAGACCGGGCACACGCGATGCATTTGCAAGTTCAGTTTCCAAGATTATATCTAAAAAGCCAGGCACACGCACTGCGCAATGTATTTGATTATCCAGTTTTGGTTATACCATTGGTGATGCTCTAAGGTCTGCAAAAAATAACATGGATGCATTATAAGCCATCCGAAATAGCAATATTTTGTTGACGAAATATTGGATCCTTTTTGTTGACAACAAACACAAATTGTAATATTCCACTAAATTAAGAAACCCACACGAAAATAAGTACAGTTTAGACATACTGATCATATCCCGAAATCAACATGAGCAGCATCAACAACATGAAATTGAGTTAAAAATTGAACAATCGAGGTAGTGTAATAATCCGAAAATTTTAATAAAATTTAGGATTATTTAATTTTGTTTTGATTACTTTAATTTCATTATTCAATTTCTAATTGCACTTAGGACCCTTAATTTGCAATTACTACGGTTTATACTCTAATACTTCCTAATTGCTACAAATTTGACCCTAAGGCACGTTTACTTTTTAATCGCGAGCATTACATTTTTATAAATTCATTTCATACATAATTATACACTTTTATACACATACACAAGCAATACTAGTACACATACACACATATGTGTATACATATACTTTATACATCATCCTACACTACCCAACCACCACCAACCATCACCAATACCACACTCCACCTCCTCCCATCAGCCAAAATCAGTCCACTTGACTGCCATACACTCCACCACCCTCCCCCATCACTTCCTAACCCACCATGGTACTTCTTTCACCCATCCTACACTCCAAACTCCACCCAAAACTCATCTTATACTCTCTCAAACCCCAAAATTCATCCAGAACAGCTACTGCCCCTCTCATTCACTCTCTTCCTCCTCCAAACTCTCCCAAGAACTCTCAAACCAAGATCACAAAGCCCCATTAACATCCTTCAAGTTCTAGAGAGAGAAAAGTCAAGAAAATTGGGTTTCACTTCAAAACATCAACCACAAGCTCCCACCTTTCATCTTCCACTTCAAGATCATCCAACACACTCCAAGGTACCCACATTTCACCATCAAAGCCACATAAGGCCAGCCAAAGAGCTCCCTCCACCGGTTTTTTTGTAAAAACCCATTTTTCGCCAAATCTTCGCAAAACAAGGTAGAAACTCGTACCCAACCTATTCCAAGCTTTTGAATGAGTTAGAAAAGCCTAGGAGTAATTTAGAGTTGATGGGTTAAAGCCCCAAGTCAAGGGTTTCACGAAACCCGAGCCAAAACGCTATGTGACCCTTTTTACTCCAAACCGTGTTTTTGTGCTTAGTAAACCTTAGATTCATTGTGGTTCATGTTTTTAACTATTCCAAGCATGTTTAATACTTTACTAATTGTTTATAGGAGGTTCTCCATGAATTTATTGTGCTTAACCTTGTTCTTGATCGTTGTGTTAAAGTTAGGGGTTTAAAGTGTAATTTTGTGAAATTTGGTGTGCGTACTTGTGTATCATTTACGAAACCTATTTTTATCAACTAAATGTCACTACTGGAAATTTAGGAGTGTAGCGAAATGACCAGAATGCCCTTCGGGTGTAAAATGACTATTTTGCTCTTGTGTGTGTAAATTACATAATGTGTAGTTTTGTACTTAGTAAAAAAAAAATCAATGAATTGCATTTTATGACAAGTTAGGACTTTATTAACTAAAATAAAGCATTTTTACGTATTTACCCTTGTCGGTGGAAAAATTACATTTTTGTCCTTGTATTATGTTTATTTACAAAACAAAAACCCCAAAGTTTGTAAATTACACTAAGGACCCTAGAGTCGTGAAATTATGTTGGACACCCTTATACCTACTTAAAATGACGTTGGTGACTCTTACTTTCTTTAAATTATGTTTTGACCCCAATAGTTTAGTAAATTATGTTTTGGCCCCTATAGTTTGAATTTATTACGTTTAGACCCCTAGTTTTTGATTACTTGAATATCGTGAACTTGTGATTCGAGATATTCGGTTATGACCCTTGTGATATCGTTATTGCTTTATTTCTACTGTTAAGTGTACTTTCCATAAACGTGTTGAATGTTAGAATGGACAACTAGGTTCCCGGGTTGGGTGATCGTACGCGGATATCACTTAGACGATGAGGTTAATGGAAAAGTGAATTGGAATTAATTGATGGGGAGTTATACCGAGATTGTAGTTGTATGGCAGTTCCGCCAAGTGATTGTTTCGGAGGATTGTTTGGCAGTCTGCCTTGATTTCGAAACCCTAGGATGTGACACTCTGTGATTTGCTTCATTTGAATTCTGAGGCGTTATAAGGGTGGAAGTATTATAGACCATTTTCGGCTATATACCTACAGGACCTGGCAGTTGCCATACGTAGCTCAGTGGTACAGTTTCGTCCCTGGGAAATTCATCCTTGCGAGGCGGCTGGTGGCTGGATTAAGTACATAACTTATACCTTCTGTCGGGGCCCCCGAGTGAAGGGCAAGCAAGGGGGGAGTAAATCACAGTTTGGTCATAGTCCTTAGTGGTTAACTGGGAGGAAAGTTCTCTAGGTTGAGAACTTAGATGAATATGTAAGTTAATGGCTAGTAATGAAATCAGCTATGTGTTTAATTTCTGCTTTACGATTCATTTCCTGCTTATTCCTTTAATTACTGCTTTTCAATCATATATGTTGTACTTGTATGTTAAGCAAGGGTTGGGAGGGTTAGAGTAGCTATTGAGTGATTTATCGCTCACGGTGTTACACTTTGTGTGACCCTGGTATAATACTATGATGTTGCTTCGCGACTCGGACGTATTATGTCAGACTGTGATAAAGCAGGTACTGTTTGTGTCGTAGGAGACGGTTATTTCGAAGCCGAGGGTTTACCGGCAGACCAGGCTCAGGAGGAGCCGTGGAATCCAGAGTTGAACCTTAATCTGTAGAACCCGCCCCTTTATTTTTAAGGTTGGATCTGTAATATTAATTTCTTAAACCATACTAAGTATTTTGTAATGGGTTGCATTTCACGTTTTCCAACGTGTACTCTGATGGAAACTCTTTTTATTAAGTTAATCCTAATTAGTTGTCTTAATTAATGCTTCCGAAAATCGAGGCGTTACAGTAGGAATCTCCCATAAATGGGAAGATTTTATTCCCCCCAAATTGGTAATGTTTAGGTCTAGGTTTTAGGCTAGCATGTGCATGCATTTTTGCACATGCAAGAAGTTCCCACTTGGGGAGCAAGTACTCCCCCCTCACTCCCCCAACCGGTTCTCTCTCTCTCTCTCTCTCTCTCTCTCTCCCCTCCCACGGCTCCCTCTCCCTCTCTCTCATTTACTTGTAGCACCCTCCAACCAAATTGTACGTGTGTTGACTTCTAAGTAAAAGGGTGGGTGGTTCTTGATAAAGAGTAATGGCTATTGTACTTGGACATTGAATGATGTGGTTGGGAGGTAGCACGGGGTTTCGGGTGGTGAAACGGGTAGTCCTCGACACGCATATGTAGTCTTGCGACTAAACCACGCGAAATAAATAACTAAAAAGAAAAATAATTAAAGGGAATTAGAAAATAAAATAAAAAAATTACGAAATAAGAAATAAAATAAAGAAAATTACTTTATTTAATTAAACATTCGAATGTAAAATTGGCCGAAAATACGGGTCTTTACATAGCAACTTATAATGAACCAATTACTCTTTACCTACTATAGAAAAAGAAAAAGAGCCGACTCTTTTGATGCATTTGCCCATGAGCGTATGTCTCCATACCCCTCCAATGGATGGGCAAACGCCTTTGTGATTGGTTCCCTGCTAAAAAATCAATGCTCATGAGTGTTTCTGTTGTTCCTCGCCTCAAGGCAAGCCTCAAAATCGTCTTTTAAGACATTCGAGCGACATTATTCCCGAATAGGGAGTCATGCATGGTCCGCACCTTAAAGGATATATACGAAACTTTAAAACTATTACCCCCTCACACAGCAGCGAATTAAATCCCGTGATATTTTGATCATGGGATGTCTCAAACACTCTTGGCAAGTTAAGAAAAAGGGTCCAGATTCTGTACAGTCTTAAAGAGGGACGGGTCCTGTTCAGTTTCTCAATTTTTGTGCCTATCGAGAGTCCAAATGAATGATCAGAGCCGTTCATTTTATAGAACTCAATGAGTACTTGAAATGCGCAATAAATTACGTTGATCAGATACAAATAAATAACCATTTGAATCACTTATATCTTAAAAAAAATGAATTATGTCCAGTGTGCGCAGTGGATTTTTTATAAAATATAAATGTGGATCAGAACATGTATTGATCGGTATTTGATCAACATTAATTTTTGCATGGTTGAAGTACTCGACGAGTTTTACAAAATGATCGGCTCAGATCATCAACAAAAATTGTGAAACTAGATGACCCGGTCCCTCCTTAAAACTGGTTTGTCTCTTGTATGTTTTCCTTGAATCCATATGTTATTTTGTTTTAATAATAATCTTATAATCATATGTTACCGTGCACTCTTATCTTTTGGTTTTAGCAGTAATTTTTTTCCTCTTTACGTGAGCCAATAGTCTATGCAGCAAAATTCGTTCTTGACTCTTGTGGCAGCCTAAAAAGAAAGTGGACTTTGAAACACTCATCATCATCACAATTCACAAACATGCACCAACTCTCGCTCTCTCTCTCTTGTTCCTCTCACCTTCCTTTTTGTTTTGAGAATGACTACTAAATAAACCACTAAAGAATACTCGATCTGCCCCCAAGTTAAATACTACTACAAGCCTACTACAACCAAAGGAGTAGTACTTCAAAACTTGATTGCCTACACCTACAATTATAAGCCTTCCTTATTAAGCGAGCGAAAAGAAAAGAAAGAAGCAAGCAAGCAAACAAGCCATGGTTCCATCCTCCCAAGGTGAGCTACCTCTCAACGAGAATGACTCACAAGAAATGGTCCTCTATCAACTCCTAAATGAGGCCAATGCCCTTAACAGTACCACCCCAATATTCTACCCCTCAAGAATTAACCAAGCTACTACGCAAAATGTCCTCGAACCCAGCGGCGGTATCAATGCGAAGAAACATTATAGGGGCGTCAGGCGTCGTCCATGGGGCAAATACGCAGCAGAAATCCGTGACTCTGCACGACACGGTGCACGAATTTGGCTTGGCACGTTTGAGACGGCAGAAGAGGCCGCCCTGGCCTATGACAGAGCCGCTTTCAAGATGCGTGGCGCTAAGGCTCTACTCAATTTCCCGGCTGAAGTAGGGTTTGCAGGATTATCAACTAGCGAAAGATTCAATCGTAATTTGAGCTCGAGGAGATTAGACAAGCAGGGTTCAAGTTCGAGAATAAATAATAATATTGGTCATGAAAAACCTGGACTACTGAGGACTCAATCAGAATCAGAGTCTAGTAGGACAGGAGATCCACAAGATTCAGATTCAACAACTACTGTTGGAAGTATATAGTTGTATCGTTTAAGACATGTTAGTATATACTACTAGTAATGTTGTACTACTAGCTAGGCAGCTTTATACATATATTAAAATGAAGGTACGTTTGGATGATCAGTTTGATTGTAGTAAGTATTATGTTTTTCTCTTTTCCCTTAAAAAATACCACCTCAACAAATTCAAGATTCGAACCCAGCCCAGTACTGGACAAGTTCAGTTATACAAATGACCTTTTATTTAGACTTTGAATTGGAACAGAATTATGTGCCTTTTTAAAATAAAAAAAAATAAAAAAGCCTAGTTAAGGGCATATTTTGTACGTGTGAATGGTTAGAGTGAGGGGAAAATGTCACGCCTTTTTTATTACTAGTATTCCTTCTGTCCCATTTTCTTTGTTCACTATGATTATGCGTGCCTTTTTTGAACTTAAAAGTTCAGAAATTTTTTGGTCTTGGGATTCAACCTTCATTTGCATCTACTGCTAGTGTTCATGTGTAGCGAGAGTTCATATAAATCTTTGTCCCCACTTAAAATGAGCCCGCATGTGGATGGAGGATTGTTAGGATTGATCGATACAATATTGAACCCGCTTCTGAGATTAGAGAAGGAGGGGGAAAAAAAAAAGCAGAAGAAGAAAAAATACTAAGTCACTCCCAGTCCTATTAGAACAGTCACGTAGTGGGGTTTCTTGAACTTTCTTCCATAAGGGAGGCGTAAACAAATTTGAATAGCTCTCTAAAACGGCAATTTTAGTGGAAGAGGTTTGGAAATTCAAAGATGTAATAATGGAGACCAAATCAAACACGGAGGTTTTTACTTGAATTTTAGGATAAATTTCACTGACCTTCCCTGAAATTTCTGACAAATACAGATACCTCCCCTTACGTTTCAAATATTGCACTGACTTCCCCTCTTGTTTATTTGTCGGTTGCACTTTGCCCCCAACCGTTGGTCAACCGTCATTAAAGGTGACGGAAATCCGTCAGTCAACCAAAAGAGGAGATTCATTCCCCATTTTGCCCTCATCTCATGTCTTTAGCCATTTACACCCACTTTTTCATTCCTAAAAAATGCAATGAATATATAAATAAATACAGTACCTATCTTATTTACCTTAACATATAACCCTAAAAACAAATACCGAAAATTTGGTCCGTAATTTTGTACTTTCTCAATTTCCCTCATTCAGACAAACCTAAAAATTAAGTGATCTTTTAGTAACAATTAGTCTACCCTTGCAAAAAAAAGAACACAATTCAACTTTTTTTGTTAAAATAAGACGGACGGGCGACTAAGATCATCATTTATTCGCCCGTTAAAAAGACGGTAATGTTTTGGGACAGCAATAACTAGAAATATTTACTTGAAAGGAAAAGCAAAAAATGAGTTACCTACGTTACCAAAAAAAGTAATACTCCGACTTTTACAAAAATACCCAAAATACAATCAAATTATAATCAGATCACCGACCACCTATGTCAACAAATTGATAAGTCATAAAGGCTTGCAACCCCAAGCATAAAAATTTCACGAAATTTTTAGTGGCCCTTTTAGACACCATCATCTTGAGAAAGTGTAATATTACCAAAAAAAGCTCGCACCCCACAATATTTTTTTTCAATCTAAAAAAATCCTATTCTATTCTATGAGAGTGAATAGACTGTTACTGATATGACGTGGTTCTTAATAAAAAAAAATATGAAAGTGATTTCTTTTATTATTTTCGTATGAAGTTGGGTCTTGGGGTATTTTATTACGGTTAAGGTTAAAATAATTGAGATGTAAGACCACAAAAAAATTATTACTTTTTAAATGAAGAAAGACAATAACTATTAGTTCAATGTCCAATCAATTTTTTTGGCTCGCTAGTGGAAGAAAAAAAAATCAAAAGTGAAAGAAATTATTAAAACAATATTATTTTTTTAGAAGAGGTACCTGTTACTAAATTCACATTTTTCGTGAACGGAAGTTACCCAACAAGACTGACAGGGGAGGTCAGTGCAATTTCAGAAACCTGGGGAGAGGTTTCTGTCATTGTCATAAACCTCAGGGGAGGTAAGTGAAATTTACTCAAAATTTTACTACTCCTACCATTAAAAACCACTTGGTGATGGGTTTGGTTAATTTGGGTGCTTAATTTTAGGGTAGTGATTTCCACCCCTCTTTTTTTGTCTTTTAGTTGTGAATAATAATGAGAGTGTGAATAACAATAACCTATGAGGTCAAATTGCACAGCACATCAAGTGACCAACACCCATTTCTTTCCAAATCAAATGCATGGCTTCGCCTTTGAGTGTGCTCTCTATCCCTGACTATGGTCTTGGCTTGGTCTAAAAAAATGCGTAAACTACCACAATAATACAGTCTCCCTCCATCCCAATTTAGTGGTTTTAATTTTTAGGATTCCAACTTATTAGGGGAGCATCATTACTCTTACCATAAATTTTCTTTTCTCATCCTTCAAAATATCATCACTGGATGTACTTACTTTCAAAAAGTAAGAGTACTAAAAGAGTAAACTCATTACTTTTCAACTAGAACAATTTTTTTGGACAATAAAAAGTGGCATTTGGTATCAAAAATTGTGGACGGGGGAGTATTTTGTTCTTGTTAGTAGGTTTGACAAATTCGAATCCTATTAATTATTGGTAGAAAATTGTGACCTGTTAAGATTTGAACAACGAGTTCAATCCACAACGCCCTACGGGTCTTGGAAACTACGGTCACAAAAAATCGCAAAGTAAACAAAAATTGTTAGAAAAAGCTTTTAAAAATATCTTTAAACCAATTTATTGTGTTTAATTATATTGAAAAGAGGAAAGAAAGAAAGAAAAAGATTGATTGATTGAAAGATGGTTTTGTATGAGGGTTGTTGGACTCAGCTAAGGTTATTTTAATGAGAGATACGGTGGTGGGATAAGTAGTAACGTTTGATTGATGAAATTGGTTAGAGGAGAGTCTGATAGTTTGATCTATAAAGTCTATAT
>JAXBDA010008282.1:0-15199 GCA_036023075.1 Gaultheria prostrata | reverse complement strand
TCCGAGGGTAAGAGTAGTTGATGAAAACAAAAAAAAAACCCTTCAAAATAAAAAGAAACTGAGATTTCAATTTGCACAATTATACATCACAAAAAGAAGAGATCATATCTACATACTTGTTCTACACTTTGGATTAATACCAATGACTTGCACAGGTAGCCTTTTTTGATCCATATAAAAGACCTGCAAAAAAGGAAATATTGTAAGAGAGAACATAACAACATAATCAAATTAAAAATGCCTGACAAAAGAAAAATAATCAAATTAAAGAGATGTAATCACATAAGTAATTTATTCTAAATTATTACTTTGAGAGTCAAGATTGATACCAAAGACTTGCACATGTAGTTGTTCATTATTAAACTTAAAACCTGGAGAGAAAAAAAGAAGATTGTAAGAGACATTCATTAACAAAGAAACAGAAATTAAAAAGTTTGTACACTTTGAGAGAGATTGATAGAAAGAAGGTATATAGTGAATAAATGGGAATATTTTTGTTTGTATGCCGAATCCACCCAAACTCTATCTTTATGTGTTTAAATTAGTTTGGAAACCACAAACGGAGAAAATGATCTTTCCATCTAGGATCAGAATATAAGGAGGGAGAGATTTTGCTTTTAATCAATAAGAATCAAAGAGGTAAGGTTTTGGCTGTATTATCATAGGATTAGTTCTAGAATTTTCAAAACTTAAAATAAAAATAAAGGCGGTAAAAACTACTATCCATGTATCATACTTTGAAACTCAAAAAAGATTTATAACACTTGATCATGATGCATTGCTTAGTTTATTTTTTTCATCACAAACCAATAACTTTGTGCCATTTGTCGCAACCGTAGCCCTCCTCGCGAAAACCCATTCCGCAATACTATAATGGAAATGACTACAATACAAACTCATTAAAGGAGTGTATCATATGCACCTATTGTATAGTCCAGATTGTGTCACTCATTGGCAATTGTAACATTTTTAGTGTTTCGTAACATTTCAGAAATATGATTCGTAACATTTTCTATAATTCGTAATATTTTGGTGTGTTTTGTAACTTTTATAAAAAAAAAATCGTAACTTTTATAGTAGTGTGTATTATACACACCCAAACAAATAAGGGAAATGTATTGTAGACTTTTCCATCTATAATAATAGATTAATAACTTTGTGCCATTTATCGCGACCATATTAATAGGGGTGGGCTGTTGCTGGCATCTGATGCGTGCGGCTGATCTGAACTTCCCTTTTTTTTTTAACTGCGATCTGAACTTCCCTTCGGTGATGCTTTTCGTTAACTCTATTCTCTTTATTTCCTATCAATTTTTAATATTTTGTCTCTATAAGAAAACTTCATAGCAGGCATCGTTGATGCTTTTCATTTGTAGCCTTGTTTAAATTTTTAGCCTTGTATAGAGATTGCTGCTTCGATGCCAACATTTCTTTCAAGGCCAGGGTGAAAGTATTTGGGACATACTGAAGCATGGATGTAGGACATGGCCTATTGAAGTTGTGAAGCATGTCTTCTCTCAGGGATGGTCTGATTTCCACACAGCTCATGGGTTGAGGGCTAATTGTAAGGTTGTTTTGAGCTGTGAGCGGAAGTGGGTGGTTGATACTACAATCTGGATAAAAATGATCAGCAAAACCAAATCCTCAATCAAAAAATATCCATGCTACACCAAGTGAGAAAGTACCCCCCACATTGAAAATAATTGGTGGAACAGGTATATGAAGAGAAGATCTTCATTGACAACTAAAAGATGTGAACTCAGTGTTGCTCTCTTATTTCCCGATGCATCTCTCTCCCCTAATTTCCTTCACGTATAAATTGTTCGAAGAGCTCAGCTGGGTGAAGTTCAAACTGCATTAGCAGGTATGAACACTCCTCCTCCTCTGAAATTAACAACAGATTCTGTGCTAATTTGAAGGTAGCTATGTAGCATGCGACATGTTTGTTGAAATGTTTGAATGATTTTTTTTTTTTTTGCTTGAATGGTTTTTTTTTTTTTTTTTTGCATGGTTAGAAAAGATATAATATTTCCTCCAAAGCAAAGTTGTGAATCAACGAATTAGTGATCTTTTAAAATTTTATTTTGTTATTTTTTATTCGTTTCATATTTCAATTGCATAAAATCACTTTAATCCAACAATATTACTGATATTGAGAATGAACACATGCAAGTGTGAAAATACCTAAGCTCTATCCCTTGTACGCTGGAATAATTAAAGGGCTTGCACATGACAAACTGCATCGACCAAAAAGCAGAAAAATAGCGTACAATTTCAGAACTCCAATGAGTCAAATTAAATGGAAGCTCAGTAGTTTGTAAGAATCCAAGAACATGCAAATATAGCCTTACTTCCTAGCTCTTTTCTATGCAAAGATGGGAATTGTATTTGTGTACAAAAGTGTTCGTAGAATTTCCATGAACTAAAGCAAAGGAAGTAATTAAGAATTGATGCATTAACACGTCACTCTTCTTATTGTTCATGTATTCCAATAAGAATTGTTGATGTTTAATGTGTTTTCGGATTCCCATATGAAGCTAAATTGTGTATTTTAAGCAGGATAAAATAATCGGAAAGGGCCTGTTTAATTTTGAGTTCTATTCTCTATGTTTGCTCTTGAATGTGTAGGAAAATGGGTGCTAAATCTTGGCATTTAAGGAGGAGACGAAATGAAATGGAGAAGTACTAGGTGCATAGATTCTGGATTTACAGGTGCTTGGCCGTATTTGCAGCACTGTTGGTGCATTATCGTGCCATATTTGTAGCACTGTTGGTGCGTTATCGTTAGCGTAACACAATTTAGACATGGGCATTCCTTGTTCCTGTTTCTATTACTCGTGTAAGCTCCATAGGCTGAGCCCTTTTTGGTTGGCAATTCCATGACATGATATGAGTTGTACGTTTTATTTTCATTTTTTCTAGATGCGTCTGTTTAGGATTGTGGAAGGAATCAGATTATCTTTGTAATCGTGTTTTCTATGATTCGTTGTAATTCTGGGTTATGAAGTCTTTTTGAGCTAGGGTATTCGGTTCAAGGAAAGTGCTCAAGCACATTGATATCATGCGTCCAGCAGACGGGCTGATTGTGAAGTGCATAAATGGTTGTTGGTGAAGTGCTCGAGCAACCTACATGTGCTCGAGCATGCGGCAATAAAGCTTATAAAAAGGGGCAGCAGCAGCTAGGGTTTTTTATATCTCTTGGCAGCCACTTTACACGTTAAAAAGAGAGAGTGAGAGAGAGCAGCCTCTCTTTGGTTTTTTGGGTCTTGGAGTTCATACATGAAGGATTGAGTCGCAAAATCAAATACTCCAAGAAGTTCGTTCAATCTTTGATTCAACCAATTGAATCACTCTTCCGGTGGATTTCTGGAAGTACTTTGGAAGGCTTGAGGATTCAAGGCATGCGGTGATCAAACACTTGGTGCGATGAACGTGGATTCGGCAATCGGTTCTTGGGTCAATTGAGAGAGATTTTCAATTGTAAGTATATGTCGATTGTAATCGCACAATGTTATTTTTAGTGTTTTGATTCCTTCCTGTGGTTTTTACCCTATTCGGGATTTTCCACGTATATCGTGTGTTCATCGTATTTATTTATTTCCTACGTATTGCTTGATTTTTCGGTTGCTAGCAAAATAGGATTTTTCAACTCGTACCGGTACGATCCGCGTTCCAGGTAACATTGAGCCAAATTAGGTGGTTCTAGGGTTCAAAATGCATCGGTCGCATGTTTTTGGGTGTAGAACTTGCCAGATTCCAAAAAATGGGCTCTCTCTTGTTTGACGACTGTTTCGTGTTCTCTTTCGATGAACTGAATGTCATATATTGACTAATGATGATTTGGACATAGGTGTATGTATAGGTCTAATATTTTTTGTTCACATATCTGATCTTCATCATGAAAATAGGCAATTCTGAAACTATTTCGTTGGTATGCAAATGGATAAACTTTTTGCAATGTATAAGTTCACCTTATTTTGGAGCTTACACTTTTGATGCCCCACATTGGTTACTACTGATAGTTTGCAAACAAAGAACAGTTGTATTATTCCATTGGAAGAAGATATGTTACAATGAAAGGAAGAGGCTTTAAATAGAGTACGTACCACTAAACCCTAATTAACATAAAAAAAACCCTAATTAACATAAAGACTAAACTACCCTTAATTATAATATTAATAGCCGCCACATATATATTCACCCCCCCCCCCTCAAACTCATGAAGTGAGCCCGGAGAGCATCGAGAGTTTGCCAAGGAGAAAACAAAAACGAGCAGTGGTGTGCGTCTTGGTGAAGAAATCGGCCAACTAAAGTGAAGAAGAGACAAACGGTAGAGTGATAGTGCCGGACTGAAGATGATGGCGAACAAAGTGGCAATCAATTTCGATATGCTTCGTGCGCTCGTGGAAAACCGAGTTATGAGCAATCTGAATAGCACTTTTGTTGTCACAATAAAGAGGCGTAGGAGAGGATATAGAGACACCCATATCAGATAAAAGCCAGCGAAGCCAAACAACTTCGGAGGTAGCATGGGCCATGGCACGGTACTCAGCCTCCGCAGTAGAACGAGCAATGACGGATTGCTTCTTGCTTTTCCAGGAGATAAACGAATCACCCAAAAATACACAATAGCCAGAAGTAGACTTGCGATCAGAGGTATCACATGCCCAATCAGCATAAGCCCGAAGGGTCAAATCCGAAGAAGAAGAGAGATGTAAACACTGAAACATGGTGCCACGAACATAACGCAGGATACGAAGCAAGGCACCCCAATGCGTAGACCGAGGAGCACAAACAAACTGACTAATGACATGCACAGCGTAGGAAATATCAGGCCGGGTAACAGTGAGATAAACCAAACAACCAACAAGCTCACGATACTCGGTAGGATCGGCAAGAGGTACCCCATCAAAAGCAGAGAACTTAGCATGTAACTCAGTAGGAGTATCAACAACTTTGTCATCAGTGAGTTGAGGACGGTGAAGAATATCGGTGGCATACTTAGTCTGGGTTAAGAGATAACCCTTAGGAGAAGATGCAACTTCAATGCCAAGAAAATACCGAAGAGGACCCAAGTCTTTCATTTTGAATTCATGAAATAAATGCCGTTTGACCTCATCAATAGCAGTAGAATCAGAACCCGTGATAATCATGTCATCAACATAGAGCAAAAGAACCAAACCCTGAGAAGTGCAGAGTCATGGGTGCTGGGCTGAAAACCAATCTGTAAAACCACATCATGAAAGCGGGCATACCAAGCACGCGGGGATTGTTTCAGACCATACAAGGCACGGCGGAGACGACAAACAAGACCAGGAGCATGAGAGAATCCTGGAGGAGGACGCATATACACTTCCTCGGAGAGATAACCATTGAGGAATGCATTTTTGACATCCAATTGAAAGAGAGGCCATTGGTGCACAGTCGCAATAGAAATCAACATGCGAACAGACGTCATTTTGGCAACAGGAGCGAAAGTCTCCTCATAATCAATACCATATTCCTGTGAAAACCCCTTGGCCACTAAGCGAGCCTTGTATCGTTCCAAAGAACCATCAGAATGAGTCTGAACTTTGAAGACCCATTTGCAGCCAATAAGATTCTTACCATCCGGGAGAGGATCCAAATCCCAAGTCTGAGTATTAGCAAGGGCAGTGAGCTCATCATTCATCGCAGTTACCCAATTTGGATCATTACAAGCTTCTTTGTAGGACCGAGGTTCAAAATAAGTATAGAGACGAGATAAGAAGGAGCAATAAGAAGTGGAAAAACAGGTATTAGAAAAACCAAGTCTTACCGGTGGGTGACGATCACGGGAAGGATACCAGCGTGCAGGCGGATTAGAGTCGTCCAAAGCAGATGGGGGATGGGCAGTTGGAGGAGCACGGCGGACATAGTGTTTGGGAAAAGGAGAAATAGGATAAGAAGGAGCAGGAGGAACATTTGAAAAATCAGACAGTTCAAGAGTACGAACATACTCCTCTACAGGAATGTCCAATGGGAATGGATCAATATGCACAAGATCCTCTTTGGCGACAGGGGCTTGGGTGGGTGGAAGAGAGAAGAAGGGCAAACGCTCAAGAAAAGTAACATGCCAAGACACATACAATTTTTGAGTTACAGGATCATAGCAACGGTAGCCCTTTTGCTGAATGACATATCCTAAGAAGACGCATAAGACACAACAAGCACTGAGCTTAGTCCGGTCCTTTTTAGGGAGAAGAACAAAGCAAGTGGAGCCAAACACACGAAGAAGAGAATAGTTGGGAACCTTGCCATAAGTCGTTCATAAGGGGTCAAACCAGACAAAAGAGGGGAAGGCATCCGATTAAGAAGATAGGCTGCAGTGAGCATAGCCTCTCCCCAAAAAATGGCAAGCACAGAGGAGGACAGCAGAAGAGATCGTGCAGTATTGAGAAGATGACGATGTTTATGTTCTGCACGTCCATTCTGAGCCGGAGTGTCAGTGCAGGCAGATTGGTGAATAGAGCCATGAGTGGCTAGAAAATCAATAAATTCACCCAGAGAGTATTCACCGCCTAAATCAGAGCGAAGAATTTTAATTTCAGTGGAAAACTGAGTGTGAACCATGGAGTGAAAAGTGCGATAAGCTTGGTAAAAATCAGATTTATGTGTCAACAAGTAGACCCATGTGAACCTAGTAAAATCATCAACAAATTACACATAATAACGTGAACCACCTTTGGTTGCAACTGGGGAAGGTCCCCACAAATCTATATGAACAAGCTCAAACGGAGAAGTAGAAACAGAGGTACTTTTATTAAAAGGTAAAGCAGACATCTTTGCAAACTTACAACCACTGCATTCAGAAATATCATTGACAGAAGTGTTTCCCAAACAACCAAACTTAACTAAAACTTTCAAACGTTCACTAGATAAATGCCCTAATCTAGAATGTCAAAGCTAAAAAAGAGAAGACTGCTGATCTAAACGAAAGGATGACATGACAGTGGTAGTAGAATCAATGGGAACATGTAAATCCTCCAAAACATAGAGATCACCAACTCTACGCCCAGTCCCAATCTCTTTCTTGGACATCCGATCCTGCACAACACAACCAGAAGAAGAAAACACAACATCAAAACCAGAATCAAACAATTGACTAATGGAAAGAAGAGCAGAAGCAAACCTGAATGGGTGGTGGTCAGAGCAGAGTCAAAAATTAGAGTGGGTGGGTGGTAGGACACCTGTGGTATAGGAACCAAGCAAACCTGAATGGGTGGTGGTCAGAGCAGAAGCCTGTGAATGATTCGGTTGGGTAACTGAAGATGCCTGATATTGCTGATACTGGTCAAACAGGGGAGAAAGAAGAACCCCATTCGAGGTTGAGTAGCTTGCCAAAGGGGTAGCAAAAGCTGCTGGAGGACGAGAGGCTTGCTGATACTGTTGTGGTGACCGAGAAGATGTCGGAGACCGCTGTGGTGGCCGAGAGGAAGAGGATGGCTTGAAACGAGAATTATGTCCCATCATCTGTAGTTTGGGGCAAGCATTCTTCCAATGTCCCTTCTGACGACAGAAACTACACTCATCCATAGCAACACGAGGCTTAGGCTTGCCTGTAACCTGAATCAGGTGAGAAGCTGGAGTAGGCAAGAGAGGTGTCATATAAGGAGCAGGCGAAGCAGCAAATACTGTCTGAGAAGGGGAAGCAATAGAGGACATCTTGAGCCTAGTTTCCTCGGCAATAAGTTCATGAACAGCACCATCAACTGTAGGATGAGGAGAACGATGAAGCATAGCCCCACGTATTGGCTCAAATTGGTCACGAAGAGCCATAAGAAACTAAACGAGGCGACGCCTCTCACGGTACTCTA
Organism: Gaultheria prostrata; assembly: GCA_036023075.1. Lineage (NCBI taxonomy): Eukaryota > Viridiplantae > Streptophyta > Magnoliopsida > Ericales > Ericaceae > Gaultheria > Gaultheria prostrata. The sequence goes on along the minus strand of JAXBDA010008282.1, from coordinate 7,364 downwards.
TAAAGAAGTCAAGGGACTGCAATCCTTCGGGTTCCATCAAGGCCAACTGATCCTAATACTGTGTCATCTCATTGTAAAAATCTTGAATAGATTTACCATCCTGCCTAATGTCCCGAATAGAGCTCTCAAGGAAATACTCATTTGCAAAATTAGACTGAACATACATACCCTGCAAATAATTCCATACCTCCTTTGTCGTATCATACTTTGAGAAATTCATACCAATGCTAGGCTCAACAAAATTATGAAACCACGTAAGAACTCGTGCATTTTCCACTTCCCACTTGTCAAATGCGGTGACATATGCTGCATGTTTGTCGGCATACTCAGGATCCTCTGTTTTCCCATCTGACCCACCTGATTTCACAGGAGGGGTAGGTTTGACAGTGGCCCCTATTACATGACCTCACATGCTTCTACCAACAACAAAGTTTTTCATAACTCTAGCCCAATACGAATAGTTAGCTCCATTCAAACGTACACTGATAGCGTTAAAGGCTTTATCATCCGACATGGTGATCAAATAGGAGATATATCAGACAGGCACTATTACGAAAAACTAAGAAGATTACCGCAGATCGATATCAGAGATTCAATAGAGGAAATCCAGAGATTCAACCAAGCCTCAATAGTGGTTCAAAAAAAAAACAAGCCTCAACAGTGCAAAAGAAAACCAGGTCGGTGTTCGAAGCTTACTCAGTACTGCAATATGAAGAGCGTAACAACTGAGGACGAACTAATCAGCGTCACAAGTGGCCGGAAAAGGTTTTCCGGTGGTCGTCGTGAACAGATAGGTCTCGTCAGATGTCAGACTTGCAAAATCTGACAGCGTGAAGCAGTAACAAGCGTTGAAACTGCCTATCGGTGGTCGGAAATTGCTTAGCAGTGGTCGCCGGTGGTCGGAAACTACTCATCGGTGGTCGTCGGTGGCTGGGTGGTGCTCGTCGGTGGTCGGTGGTCGTTGGTCTGTGGGTGGTGCTCGTTTGTGATCGTTGGTTGCAGAAGGATAGGAGTCAGGGGTAGATCGTGACAGAGGAGGAGAAGAACTGGAGAAAGGAGAGAGAGAAGACGTCGACTGTGAAGAACCAAGAGAGAGAGAGACGATATCGACTGCTATTAGCCCCAAGGTAAGGGCTCTGATACCATGATAGTTTGCAAACAAAGAACAGTCGTATTATTCCATTGGAAGAAGATATGTTACAATGAAAGGAAGAGGCTTTAAATAGAGTATGTACCACTAAACCCTAATTAACATAAAAAAGCCCTAATTAACATAAAGATTAAACTACCCTTAATTATAATATTAACAGCCGCCACATATATATTCACAACTACAACCTCATTCTTATGTTCGGACCCAGATTGTTCACTTCAAGGTTGCATCACAACACCTAAAGTGCTCCAAAATTTGGGGATAAAAGGTTTAGGGGAAGGAATGACTATACGAATGATCCACAATGGGCAAAGAGCACATAATTAGGCGACAAAAATTCATTGCATGGTAAGACAAGAAGGTTTTTACTTGTAGCTTGCAAGGGAGTTAATGGTGCTGCAGGTTGAACTGGATCATGTCGTTGAATTCGTCTGTAGAAACTGTGGGCATGGCTTCAGATTTTGAATTTGGAATGTAGTTGTGAGCGCGTGCAGTCAAGACGCTGATATATAGATGATCTTAATGTATTTTCTGTTAGAAACACCAGATCTCATGGAGGAGTATGACGGGGTAAATGTTGTTCAGAATCCTAAGTGAAGCATTGATGAAAGTTGCGAATAGAACTTTTATGGGACCAACATGGGAGAGAAGTCACTTCTCACCAGATACAACTATTCAAATTTGCTTATCCATGTCAGTTACCCAGCTCTGATTTTAAGCTCAGCTTGACTGTGTGCCTATCTACATAAAGCATGTTTGTGGTTACCTATCACGTGAAGCGTGGCCCAACTTTTGTTTGAAGTAGCACGAAATTCCAATAACTCGCTGATCTAAAAATTACCTGAATCGCGATCTGCCCTTGCTTTACAAATCTATCATCTGATTTGAATCATGTCATTTAGTCCTGATTGTAAAATGTAGTAAATCGCACGTTTGTGATATCTTTGAAATCATGGGACATGGTCCCTGTCGCTACTGATTGATTGATCATATACTGTTTTCTTTTAATTGAACTTGTTTTTTTCATTTTGATCTGTGACATTCACTGTTTTTCGAGTATTTCCAGTTCTTGGAGACAACTCACGAATTGCGAAACAACTACTCAGGAGTAATTGCACTCCAAAACATTGCAACATATGGTGGTCTTTGTGCACTTGCAAGTTTTGACAGAACAGAGCTGAAGGCAATTATACATTTCTATTAATTATTGGTGCCCATGTATTTTTGTAGTTGTGAATTATATTCCTGATTAGTTATATTTATTTGGCAGAACAATGTCATAGACAATCTTGACTTCCAGAATTTCTTAGAGTTAGGGAGCCTATTCACGATTTTTATCCACGGTAACTTTCTATGGCCTTGTGTTACGAGTATTTTCTTTTGAACATGTTCATGTTGCTACGTTGGTAGCTTATTTAAAGGCATAGAATTCAAGATAATCCCAGAACTTGCCATCCTGTCATTTACATTGTGCTTGATCTTATTCTTGCTATGTACATGAATTTCCTGCCTCAGGATCCTAATCATCCATTCTTGGAATTACCATCTTTTTACTTTGTTTCAACTTTCTATTGTGTACACTTTTTCTATAATCTGCAGTAATTACGCTTCATATCCTTGGGAATTTGAAAACAAACCTGCTGCTTGATATCCATTTGCACGACCATGTTGAGACGCTGTATAAAGAGATCCATCACAAAGCCCTTATCCAGTATACTCACCCATTTGTGTTCGTTGATCTTGGGATGATGGCTAATGCTTTCAAAACAAGCATTTCAGGGCTTGAGAAAGATCTTGAAGCTCTAATTACTGACTTCCAAATACAGGTACCCACTTTAATTTCTTTTGTGATCAGTTGTACTCTTTCAAGTTTCGACAGATTAATCCCCTTTATCTTGTGTTTTAGAGCATCTCCAATGGTTCAGCAGCAGAATGACCACTGCCATTGAACTACCAATAGCTATTTCTATATTCGAACAATGAATAGTGCCTCTTCAAAAAAAAAAAGAGTGTATTTTTTTGGCAATGTTGCTCCAAAGGTGCAAATGCCATTTCTTCTATTTTACTCTCACAATACCAAATCGATTAGCTATATGTGGATCCTTTCATGGGAGAGGTAGGAATAAAAGGCCTTGCTAAATGTTAGCAATAGATAAACCTTGTGTCAAATATGCCAGATTGTATAGCTGAAATAGGAATTTCATGCTATAAAATAGAGCTATAACAAGCCGTATAGTACAGCATTGGAGAAGTTGTCGGAGATATCTAGCTTGATATGGAAGAGAGGGTAACCATTAACAGGAAAGGATTGTAGATTTTTTTGGGTGCCAATGCTAGCAATACTTTGTGTGTGGCTCCAAGATTTGTGGAGAGTTTTATCAAGGGAAACAAAGCCATCGAAATAAATGGAACTTATTCATTTTATTATCTTCTTATCTTTTCTTTAATAAATGCTGCAGCAACTCATGATCCACTCACACTCCAACACTTGACTCAAATTTGAGTAAAAGCTTCGGATTAGGTAGACTTATTTTTTATGTCAAATACTCCAATGGGCAAATGCAAGTGTAAGCCGGAGTTCGAGAAAGAGCTTCACTAATGGTATAATTGACAATGCAAGATACAAAATACTCTTCGAAACTTTGACTAACGATTTGAGGCTCTCTTTGACATTGGTAAGAATTTTGATATAGGAAATGCTTCATTTGGTCGTCTTGACGTTAATAATGATCTCTCTCTCTCTCTCTCTCTCTCTCTCTCTCTCTCTCTCTCTCTCTCTCACGCACACGCTGGAGCATAGAGTTGTATGGCTTTGTCATGAATACTTGTCTTCTACCATTGCATAAGCATGTCAGATGTTACTGTGTAGATTGTTTGCCTTCAAATTTAGGACTGTTATTTTTAAGGTTCACTCACAACAATGAAGGCTATCAACCAAGGGTAAGGGGCAGCAAACAGCGTACAAAGCAGGTGTTTAAAGCAACTGATGACAAGTTAGTTAAGTCTGTGTAACAATCTGGTGATTATCAGTTGGGGGTGCAGTATTTTTTCCCAGGTAATCAAGAAAAGCTTCTTCTACTTGCTCTATAAAAGATATCTTACATAAATAAAACTACAAATACGTAGATACTCTTTTGACAAAAAACTTGTGCATGCATAACATATTCAATTGCCTTAGATAACGAAGAAACCCTTCATTATGCTCTAAGATGAAACTCCAGCCCCATCCCAAGCTTTTTACCAAATGTGTAAATCAGTTACTCACGCGAGACCTTGGTCTTGAAATTGGTCACTACAATCCAATGTTCATTTGTGTACTTACACTTTCCAAAATGCCGACGACTTTCTTTTACTCTTCAAATGGAATAAGAACATGCACCGCCTCCTCCCAATTAAAAACACGACTCTCCATAAAATATCTGTTTTGGATTTGGCAAGGAAAAGCAAACTTCAATCGATTTTTTAAAAAAGGACTTTGTTGTCTGCAAATAACCAAATATCGTCAATTACTGAAAGAGAATATGGTGTTACTCAATTCAGTTCTTATTTTTTATGGGGTTGCATTATGAGTAATTATTAAGTGCAGCACCTACAATATTTAGAGTTGTATCATGATTGAATATTTTTTGTTGATTTCTGCTTCTGTGATTATAAATTTGTGCTCCCAATAGGATTTTGTTTAGGTAAAGAAATTAGAAATATTTGTCCTCTGTATTTTCCTAAATTCTTGGAACAATATTTCAAGAACTGGTCCTTATTTCGGTCTGGGACCGGTGACAAACAAAATACCATAAGGGAGTCCTTAATGCATATGAAAGTTAGCTTCTTGTCTCTCAGCTTCATTCATGACTCGATTTTGGTACATTTGAGTTTGACTTGAAGTATTTCGGATATTTCCATTTTTTACCCCCTTAAGCATGTACTACATTGTCACCAGCTTGTTATGAAGCTTATTCTGGTTAATGACAGGATCTTATGAAGCACAAACCTTCTCCCAATGTCGATGCCAAATAGCCACTAACGACATGAGTGGACTTCTAGATCACATGACTCACTTGATGAGTTCCACTTGAGGCATTTGAGATGGCCAAAATCTGTTGATCTGATAATTGATAACATTCGCCTCTAGAAAGCAGCAATATATTTACATTCTACCAAGATATTATTCATCAATCACAGTGTTCATCTGGCTTAGCTATTCTCTTGTCTTCGAATTTTTTGATTGGCAGTATCCTACTTTAATTGTGCCTGCATCATGAATTTACAAATTAAGTACTTCTTGAAAGAGTGAATGTAAAAGAAGGTTTGGGCGAATCTGAAGTCGTCGTTCCCCTGTCATGTATCATGTTTATGGGTTGAAGAGAAGGTTTTTGCTTCAATGAGAAGGTTTTTGTGTAGTCCAAGATTTTGTGTGCTTGAATCTTTTGTGAATGTTTTGTATGTTGGAGTCATCAACACTATATTTGCAAATTTTAGAACTATAAATCCTATACTGAAGGGCCAATCAAAAACTAAAAATACCGAGCACGTGGGATGTTTTGTGAATAGGAACAAGAAAGTGTTTATAGCCGTAGCAATATAAACAAGAATAGTCATCTGAGCCGCAGGAACATGATGGGTTCGACATTTTATTTGTTAAATCCGGATTTGTCGTCAAATTTAGATTCACGTGCAACGCATGTCGCCTTCAAGACTTGGGTTTCACAATGTATCTATTCGCTAAATGGAACCAAAATTCTTATAAATTAACTGTAGCACCGAGCACACGGTATCGTGCGAAGCACAAGGAATAACACTAGAATGAAGAAAAAGTATCTTACCCAATGAAGAATATATAGACTCGTTTACGAGGGGAAAAAAAGAATATATTGACTCATTCGCCCCTTTGGATCTTCATGTGTTTTCTAAGTTAATATTAGGAGTTCACTTCACTCTCTAGCTAGAAAGTCGTTGCGTATTTTCTCCACGTTAACTCTTCGACCTATTTACCAATCTCTCTCCATCTGTAATAATTTCATTAGCCAATGCCCATTTGGTTTGGAAAGACTATTGGTTTGGTTTGGATTTCTAGCTAGAAAGTTATTGGAAAGTTAATTTTTCCATTCTTTCTCATTCTTTCTTGACAATTGAGCAAGGTCTACGTGTGGATGACTGGAATCTTGAATAAGAATAGAAATGTGACTACTGAGAATCAAATTTTCGGAAATTTACTTGGCCAGGAATAGGATTATGATTACTAGAAATCTGGGAATTTGACATCTAGAGTAATTTTATTTCGGTGTTTGGATTAGTTTAGTATTCATTCCGGTTTTAGGATTAGTCTAGTATTCTTATGCGAGAAACAAATAATTTGGAAATTTAAACAGTTAAAATTAATTTATTTTTTTAATGATTGAGAGTCAGGAATCTCAAATTATCATGGGGTAAGAAATGGATCAAATTCTCACTTAGTTTGAGAATGTGATTTCTAGTTGAATATGTCATCAAGAATCGCATTTCTATTTATTGTCTCTTCCAAATATTAAAATCTTGGAATTGAAGTATGACATCTCATTTCCATTCCTGTATTTTCCAAACGTTGAAATCATGGCATAAGACATCACATTTTCATTACTCCTCCAGATTCTCACATTCCAAAGTGAGCCTTATGGAAATGAGGTGAACTAGATATTAGTAGGATTTTTGTCTTGTATGGTAAGTTTGCTCCTGCGTAGGACTGCTTTTAGAGTATTGGCCTCTTGGTTACTGACTAGTTATATATAGACGTGACGCAATGGTGGTTCTCATATTCTTCTCTTTCATGTAGTTCCCATATTTTAAAAGAAAAATGCTACCATGTAGTAACATGTACCAGTAGGCACAGGTTAAGATTAAAAAAATATGTTGAAATTTATAATAAAAAAAAGTGTATAAAAATATGTGTAGGTATATTAAAAATGTAAATGGTGCACTGAAGTAATTTTTTTTTTTTTAACTTATTGTGTGCCCATTGCAAGACTTATTTTAATTAGGCATCATGTATCAATAATATCCTTATGATTCCATCATATAGAGTTTGAATACTTATGATTCCATCCTGAAATTCTAATAAATCCCAAAACACACTTTCTCTCTCCTAATTTTCCTAATATTTCTCTCCTGGTTTTTCTAATATTTTTCTCTCCTAATTTCCTAACATTTCTCTCTCTCTCTCTCTCTCTCTCTCTCTCTC
>JAXBDA010008281.1:0-15212 GCA_036023075.1 Gaultheria prostrata | reverse complement strand
TCTCATTGAGAACTTTAATATGGTGCAAAAAAATTTGAAAATTATTTTGGTAAATACATTATTTTTTAGTTTGAAAATTGCACGTAGTTTCGTAGGGGGCAAACATTTTGGAACGGAGGGAGTAATACTTTTTATATTCAATATGGATCTTGTTTGATAGATCTCAATTAATTTTACTAAACAAAGATTTCGAAATCCTAAAAAACGTTATAGATTATGAGATATAAATAATTTTTTGAGACGTCCAAAATAGTAAACAGACCCAACAAATTGGGACGGAGAGAGTAGCTAATATGAATAACTGACATGCCTTCAATGTTTGAGATGCCCTAAGCCAAATGAATGAGTTGGTCTAATGGATGAACCGCTTCCTTGTCACGTAGAATGTATGAGGGCAAACAATATGAGTTTTCTCCTACCCTATATGTGGAATGAGGGACCTGTTGTGAGTTGAGTCACAGAAAGATTTTTAGCGACTTCTATAACACATAGGCGGCTCTACATGGGTTTTTGGGTGTTCAAGTACAAAGAAAGATTTATTGCAACTTCTATAAGACATAGGCGGCTTCTACATAAGTTTTTGGGTGGTCACTTGAACACTTTAAATTTATTTATTTTTGTTTAGAATGCATGTAATTTTTTTATACTTTTATAGTTTTATTTAAATTTTGTCATTTTTAAACACCCAAGCTAAAAATATTTGAACACCCTGCTCAAAAAAAATGTGAATTGAATACCTAATACATTAGCTCAAAACAAAGTACATACCCTTAATGAAAAGATTAAAAAAAATAAAGTAGAGGGAGCAAAAAGTATCTATTGGTATGGATTTCGTGTTTTAACTTTTCCTTGAAAAACTCTATATCTCCAAAAAAAAAAAACAAGAGTATACGTCAAAAAAAAATCCGTGGAACCTATTTGCCAGACAATTTCCTACAATAAAAACTAATGTGTTTATGTGCCGGTTTAATTTTGCTTGGCCTAAAAAATAGAATTCGCCGAGAACATGCAATTAATTATGACATATGATCTTACGTTTTTTTTCATATTACTTGGTCTCATTATTCAAACAAATATAGTAAAAATTGTGTATATATAGCCAATTAATAAAATAGTAGAGTTAAGATAATTTTTGAACACCCTGTTTAAAATTTCTGGAGCTGCCACTAGAATAAGCATCTCATTTTGAGTTCAAAAACATGATTTACATATTGCTCATTTTGATCATATTGTAAAGCAGTTAATGCCCGTAAAAAAATGACATTAAATCGAACAACGATATCAATTTGGAACGAAACATGTCTGCCAGGAAGTTTATTCTTAAAATCATAATGCCCGATAAAAATTTAAAGTTTTCAAAGCAAACATTTTTAGTTCATGTTGATGCCGATGTCCTATCAATTTTATTTTGGTACTTGCACAACGAATCGAATAAAATGAAACAACTCCGAGATCATATTTCTTAGCTGTAGTTTTAGAGCTCGTATGAAGGTCAGAATAGCTTGTAACCCAACTCACAGCTACCCCAAAGTTTCCCTATTCGTTTGTTAGTAGTATTTTTTTTGGGTGAAGCCACTGATCCTTTCCTTCCCCTTACTAAAATGCACATATATATAAAGATCACAAGCGGTCTGCAGGGGTACTGGAACTCAATTTTTTTGTTACCTTTTGAGTGGTAACATGTTATTTTGAATCGTACATTGGGGCAAATCTACTGCACATTTGTCTCATAGATGATTCACTTTTGTTAAACAATAGGATTCTTCTGTATCTGTAGAAGCAGCTATTACGCTATAAGTTTTGAAATTTATATGATAGATCCGATCAAAAAATTTACATGATAGATTCAAGAGAGAAAAATATCAAATATTTTATTTCCAGTTTTTAGAATTCCATTCAACACGACAGCCTAGGACTGCAAATGAGCCAAATCGAGCCAAATTTTAGAATGTTCAGGTTCGTTTGTTAAGTTTTTAAACGAACCCGAGCCGAGCTTACCTAGGATTGACTCGAACTCGAACATGTTCACGAGCCTTAACGAGTAAAACATACTAGTATATATTTATGCTTTCATACAGATCTAAAACTGTTAATAAAATTTTTATTCTGTATATAAATAAGCTCATACATATATAAAATCATAAAAACATATTAAAATTTTAAGTTTGTAGTACTTTTAAAAGTTTATATATTTGTAAGATATAAAATTTTCATTTTGAACATGTAAAAATTCTTACATGTTCAAGGTTATATATAAAATTCTTACGAACTATATATATACTCTAGGTTCGCAAGTCCACCCGAGCCGAATATCGTCGAGTTCAAGTTCGGCTCATATATGGACCGAGCCTAACATTGGGGTCCAGGTTCGGCTCATTTAGTAGACGAGTCGAACTCGAACGAGCTCTTCTCGAATCGAGCCTCGAATAGTTCGCAAACGGCTTGGTTCGTTTTTAACCCTAACGACAGGGCATAGCTGTAAACAATACTTAGGGTGAGTTTCCACGAACACAGGGTCTGTGTAGTGCTTTGGGCACTATACCTTTAAGTGCCTATTCGACCGTCCATTTTGACAATGCACGGCTCGGATTTAATCCAAGTTCCTACAAATTTAAACCATCCATTGTTTGGATTGTTTGGATTAAATCCGAGCCGTGCATTGAAGAAATGGACGGTCAGATTAAAGCACAGTCTAGTGCTCGGGGGCACTACAAGATCCCTCAAATCCAGTTTCCACTATGGTTTTTTTCAAAAAAAATTAGATTAGAAGTTATCAAATCAGTTAATGTATGTGAGGATAATGACTTGTAGGAGAATATCAAAAAAAATAAAAATTCGAGAATACAAAAAATACCGAAAATATTTTAGTAGAAACTCGGCCTTAACAACACTTAATTCGTATATACACGATCTTCTATAATTAATATTATTACTACATGAAGAACTAGCAAAACACTAATAAGTAACAATTATTTTGCCTGCTATACAAACAGATCTGAAGCAGATATGTATATATCCATATCTTGCTCAATCAGTTCAACAGATTTGCTGAAAAACTAAAATCACAGAAGGCTTCAAAATGAAAACCCAAGCCATATATAAATAAAATTGCAAGTCTCTTGTGATTACCCAACAAATCTATGCATTTGCCTTAATTAACATCTGACCAAAAGCAAGCTTTTTTATCTCTTTTGGTGTGTGTGTGATGGTGTTTTTAATTTGATTGTGGGTTCAAATCAATGAACTTAATTAAAGACATCCCAATCCTTTAGCATCCGATCCTTTCATGATTCTCATCCTTCTGCAAGAGTTCACAAACATCTCCCATGGAACATCTCCAACCAGCATCCAATCACCATCTTTGTCTTCATATGTTGGTGCATGATCAGATCCACTGTATCCTTCCCCTTCCGAATACACACCTGCATTTGGAATCATGATAAATTATACTATAATGCAAAAAACAAAAACAAAAACAAATCAGCTGCTGTGAAAATTAAATTAATTAAGAGTTTTTTTTTTTTTCTTCTTACCAATAGTGCACTTGAACATAGTTTCCAAGGCCTTGAGAAGATCTGAGTAGCTGTTGTAAACCTTCAGATCAATCTTCCTCAGATAAGGAGCTCCATCCATGCTTACTTTTACAAAGTTTCCTGAAGTATCCGGCTCGGCTTTCTTTGGCTGGAAATAATTCTTCCGGTAAGATCGGACCGGCGGCCACCCAACTACTTGTGCCCTGCCAATATTTCAGCCATAACCATTATTAGCCAATTAGCGAAAATGTATTTGTAACGATCCTGAGACTAAACGTGGGGAATTTGTTTTTCTTTTGGTTTCAGGTTCGAAATCTCCCCGTTTTTTTATGAACATCTAATCAGACCAAACCGAGCCTTATGCTAACTAACCAATTAAAATAGGCAACATCTGTGGATGGTAAAATTGATTGGCAAAAACATCGTAAATTGATCCGGACACTTAGTTATAACATGAAATACTATACTCATAAGTAGTCATAACTTACTTGGCAGGAGGGGCACAGGCGTTTTCGGGATCTAAGGCGGCGCCGATCATATCCGACGAGGCTCTTTTGTTAGGAAACAATTGTTTCTCCGGCGCCTCATCCGCCGTGCCCGGCAGCCCTAATCTTAGTTCGGTCGCCTTGAGATTAAGATCATGACCAGACTCGTAACTCATCGGGCTTTCCATTGTTTGATTGTTTCCCACTAATACTTTGTCAACAATTCAACAAAATCCACCTTGTTTGTCTGAAACTTTTCCACGATGATACGAGTAGCCAAATTCCGATGAATTCTTATGGACTCCAATGCAGAAAGCGAATGAGTTTGTGAATGAGGCACAGCACACCAGAACTAATTAATATAGGCTGATGAGAGAGAGAGAGAGAGAGAGAGAGAGAGAAGGTGGAAAGTGGAAACCCCACACGCCTATCTCACACGCGTTATCTATCTGACTAGTCGACGGGAAACGAGCCTTTTGCTATGGATACACTATTTGATGCACACCTGACACCGCGTTATGTGAGACTCATTTTGGAATTTCATACAAATGATTGGAGCCGCTTAATTTGTTTAAAATATATTTTTAAATATTTCTATAAAAAATCAGTTCATTCGTATATCAGTAAGAGCTTGATCGTTGGGCTCCACACAACACGGTGTGTATTTGTTATACACCAAATGATACCGGCCGAAACAACAAACACACAACGTGCAAAGAATAATCAAGAGTAGAGAACAAGAACGCAAGATACAAAATTTTTACGAGATTTTCCAACCGCACATAGTTGAGTATATTCACGGACACGGATAACTCAAAACCAATTGGCAATGAGTGGAGAGGTCCCAACATATATTAAGTGATTACTCATTCCTCTCCTAAGCAATGTGAGACAATATTTCTTAACATCCCCCTCACGTGCAGCCGCATTTTGAGGTCTGTCACCTGTGACCACTTTTTGGGTCCTATCATCGTGCAACCTTTTTTTTTGTTGGTCTGTCGTGGGGTGTGGATTGTGAATTTTTTTTTTAATGTGGAGTGGAATGGGCCCTGCTCTGATACCATGTGAAAACATCCAACTCAAAACCAATTGGCAATGAGTGGAGAGGTCCTAACATATATTAAGTGATTACCCATTCCTCTCCTAAGCAATATGAGACAATATTTCTTAACAAAATGCCAAAGCGTTAGCGAAACACAATCCGAATCGAATCAGACTTCACGAACCCAACAACGGTAGTATTGTGTAAACTTTAGGGAAGGCGCGTGGGCGTGAGATTCCATGAAAGAGGACAATCACAGGCAGTGAGTGTCGGGTCACATGAGTGGCATGTTTGGGTCGGCTGTTATGGGTTCAGGAGACATGTAATGAAAGCCTCAACTACCATAATTAGTGGATGTGGGCCAGAGAGTGGACGGCAGAGATGAGTTCTTAATTAGCGGGAGAGAATTGAGGACCGTTGGATGAAGGGGAGGAAATAGTGGAAGGAGCAGAGCATATAAGTGGGGTCCAACATGTTGTCGTTTGATGAGGAGGAGGGCATGCCATTCTGGGTTTCTTTGAGTTGACGTGGGACCCAACTTTTTTAATAAATAAAAACTTTAAAAGAACCAACATTATTTTAGAAAAAGAACCAACTGTATATATTATTCTGTCTTTTTAAATTTTTTTTTATCCTCAACTCATTATTCTGTCGTTCATGATTGTGTTGAACTTGAGAGCGCTCGAGCTTTGTAAATAGTTGTCACATTAGGTCAAATTCTCTCAATTTTGCCCCTACCAATTTGATAGTATTTATTTTTCGGTTGATATTTTATGTTCCGCTCTTTTTCGTATGGTATAGATGATTGTGTGAGGTTTACTTTGGATTTCATGTATATAATCCAGAATCGGGGGCCTGTAGCGAGTAACTCACTACAAGCGGTGTAGTAGAATCTTGGCCGTCCACAGAGCCGACTCATAAATTTTGGAGGCCTAAATCGAACTTCTTAAATGAGGCCCATCCTATAATTTGCATACAAAAATTGGGCCCTAAATTCGAATTGGGGCATTTTTTGTATGGAGAGCTTACACAAAAATTATGTTGCACCTAGTATACATATGTAGGGTTCTTAAATAATTGAGGGCCCTAAAATTTTGATTTTTTGGTGGGCCTAAATCACATGCTTTTGGGGATTCATGTCTAAGCCGGCTCTGGCCGTCCATTCTTGTTTTGGACGGTCGGGATATCAAATAAACTGTTCGCGCGAACAGTTTATTTAAGACCCAGACCATCCAAAATACTTTTAAAGGCTGAGATTCACTCACTACACCATGTAGTCACTACAGGGCCCCCGAATCCATATAATCCGAGCCATTCAATAATTTTGAATTAATTTTTTGAATGGTCTAATAAAAAAAAACATCTAAATTAGATAATTGTAAACAATTGATCCAATCTTCAAATCTTTCATCTGAATTTTAGGGCTGAATACTAAATGAATTTTGAAAACAACATTAAATGACCGTATACTTGGTATTCCCATGACCTAAATCATAGATATTATAAGGTTTACACCGAACTACTGACAAAAATTCAATTCATATTTAAAGTCACAGACACAACACTGAACAGTCACTCGTGCGTAGCATGAGCCATACCACCTATAATAAATAATGTGCAAGAATGCAATTGAAGCTCCACAGCCAAGGCTTCTTTGGCAATCTACAAGTTTTAACAACTCTGTTGTGTATGGTTCTTTTCATAGCTAAGGATGCATCGATCAACAGTTGATCATCAACTTATGAGTACTTTGATTAATCCTGAAAAAATAAATTCTATCACCAATTAAATCTAGTTAAGTCTCTCTCTCTTTTTTTTTTTTTTCTTTTTTTGATAATTATGCCGGTTAATTCTTATATAGATACTGTATTTATATAAATGGGACTCACAAGAGTTGATTGTACATAGTATGATTTATGATTCACAACCCGTGCATCGTTTGTGCACTCATTAATAGGACAGTATGTCCTGAGCCAGCTTACGTAACCCTGATTAATTCCGACGGTCCCTCCCTACTCTTTTCACACCGCATGGTGGGGTGTCTCAACAATTATTTGCACAGAAAGTTAAACCCTTAAACCTCTGATGCATGACTTCACCACAACGGCAAGGTCAGTTAATTAGTTGGTAGTTGGAACATTAATTTGTGACTTTCAACCAGAAATTGAGAGGTAGTGTAGGCCACGACCTGTAATCAGGGCAGGTTGGAAGGTTTTGACCCTCGTTTTTTGCATTTAATTAGGGCTAATTATACTTGGCTTAATTAAACTGAATAATAGCATCACTAATGATGCATTATGATTTGATGAGATTCTACAATAATAAAAGTACTCTTTCTACATATGTGCGACAACCTGCTCTAAAAACATGTGCTACTAATTGTAATTTTTTTTTTATCGGCTACTAATTGTATTACTGTACTCATTAATGAGATGTTCTGAACCATAAATGAAGGAAGCAAGGTAATTACCACAAAAATTAATTTGGGTCTCTAGGCCTGCCCTCCCTGATGCCTTTCGGCTTTGATTTGGGGGCATGGTTCTGCAGCAAAACGTCCATGTACCTCCTCGGTTCTTGGAGGTTTAGGGGGGCCACTGTTTCAGTGGTACTTTGAGAGCAACCACTTTGTGGCTTTGTGCATATTGCCAAATGTTAGGTCTGTTTCCAATCATCCCCCACCCATACCCCCAGTGATTGGGACTGGATGGGTTCTGTTGTTGTTGTTGTAATTATATTATTTCAGTAGTGGAGTTTCAAATACTATAAGATTATTTTAGGCTCTGTCCACTTGTCAAGAAACTAGTGCAGTGAAGTTATTCCCGATAAAATTATATAGTGAAGTAAAAGTAAAAGAAAATGAAAAAGTATTTTCCTTTATGCGTTCACATTTGATAAAAGAAATTTAATAGAAAGTTGGAAAGTAGTAGTTTAATTAGGTAGAAATCAATAAAGATGCAAAATTTCTCCAAAATCTTGTATTTTTTGCATGACATGTTTTGAGAGAAAGCTGATCCTAGTGGGAAAGTTAGAGACGTAGTTTGCTTAACTTTCTTACTAACTGAACATCTTATATATTATTGCAGAATGAGTTTTCGTGAGAAGTGTTGCGGTTGCGACAAATTCCGTTGCTTTGTAGTCACTTTCATTGTTGAATGCAGATTTGCAGTCTTTATTGCTTTCACCTATATTGATTGTCGACTTACTCTTATTTTGTTCAATTTGTGCATTGCATGGTCCAGATGATAACAACATATGATGCAACATAGAAGATCCATGCCTCCATCTGCATTCTCATTTTCTCTTCTTTTGCGAGCAACAAATTGAGTGATCATGGAAACACAACATAGAGTTCTTCTGATCATGTTGAAGCAATTAAAGTGTTAAAAACAGGCCGTCACATGACGTTTCGAGTGATACTTAACACACCTTGGAATATCGTTACACCCCAATATATAAGTGACAAGAAAAATTGCATGCGTATTGACCGGTTCCCATTATGTATCCGTTTTTGGTTTACAATCATGTACCCAACTGCTATAAGTGATTCAGGCAATAAAATTTTCATTATAAAAAATAATTTAATATTAAAAAAAACTCAATCAATTCAGTTTGTGCAAAGCACTGATAAAATAATTAATTATTCAGCCTCAGAAATCTTATAGAAGGGAAGAATTATTCTCCAGAAATGTAAAAGCATAGGATTATATATGCAACACTAGAGGCCTACCCAAAAAAAAAAAAAATAGAGTTATTTATACGCTGACAACTTGCAATGAAACTGTTAAATTAAAACATGAGAAGATACACGCCTAAAACCTTATCTTATTTAATTTTCATGCTATATGTGCATAGCACGGGTTCAGTGCTAGAGACTTAAGAGTTTTCTCCCACCTAAGGTCTCAGGTTTGATTTCCCTTATCAGCAAGCTCTTGGGGCCACTAGGGGTAATGTCCGGTAGTTACCTCCATCCTCGAGGGCTCTAAAATTAGTCAAGCTGCGTGCAAGTTGGCCCAGAGATTTGGTTATCAAAAAAAAAAAAAAAAACACCATCACTTCACCCGGCTTAATCTATTTTCAGGATGGCTTTGAAAGCGGGAAGTACGATGGGGTCAGCTATTGGGAGTCACGAGATCGAATTCCTATTCAGAGAATTTGTAAAAGAACTTAATTTGTACATTTACTTTTCGGAAAAAATCTATATTTTTTATGTATAAAAGAATGTTTTTCGCTAGTATTAAAAATGCAAGTAAGCTAAATATTCCTATACTTTCTTTCTTTTCCTTTCCGTGCAACTGAATGGGACCTCAGTGCAAAATAAACACTACAACCGAAATTTTCCCTTTGTTGAGATAATTAGTTCAGCACCGTATATTTCACCTAAATACTACGCTAGCTACTACAAATGTACTAGCTACGCTTATTTTGATTTGGTTCATCATCAAAATACAGATGAGATCACGATGCTCCTTTTCTGTAATTTTGTACTGATCTACGCTTTCTCACTTTTCACGAAATATTTGAAATAGAGGAACGAATTAGGAGAAACAATTTTTGACTTTTTGATGTCTCAAATTATTTGGCCAATTTGAAATTGACTCCTTAAAGTATCATTGATACCCTCTCTCTTTTCAAAAAATTGTGCATCGATCCTCATTTAATGCTAATAATTGTAAGGTATTCACGGAAAATAAAAAAAATTATATTGTACTAATCGCAATCATTGTGTTCCCTTAAAAAATTAAAATATCAAAAGTGTAGAAACATTTCGGGATAGAGGGGTATAATGCACTCTTTTTCTTTTTGTAGTTTTGAGTCTCTAATATTCCATTCTTTCAGTATGGTTAACGGTTAGCTTCAAGCATCGTGTGGAAGTTTCCAACTGGAATATTGTTACCAAACAGATCCTCATTTCCTGGAATATAAACTAATCTGTGGCCACCCAATTCTTTTTTTTTTGAACTGCAAAAAGGGTGGGAGGGGGCGACCAGCGTAGCAACTTCCCTTGGGCGTGACTATAGAGGCTCCCGACCCGCTGTGGAATGTCCGGTTGAGCCATAGCTACTGTCCGTGAGAATAGGCCATCACTACAACACCACCTCAGCACAAGTTGATAGTAGTATAGCACTACCAAAATCCCTCCAATGCCACTTCGGGGGCAAAACTCGAACCTGAGTCTCCTTTGTGGAGGCCAACTTGCCTATTAGCGAGGCTACCACCTCGGTGGTGTGGCCACCCAATTCTTACATCGGTGGTTGAACTACATGAGTTTGCCAAACAAACACCAGGTACATTTTTGGAGGATGGGTTAAGGTCTTGTTTAGCAGTGCCTATTCAGGTGTGTGCTTAAACCCCAACATGTAGGTTAGGTGTGACATCCCAAAACTTATCCACATATATACTAAAATCACACCAAAACACCCAACTCATCACCTGTGGGAAAGGCCAAAAGAGTAGCAATGTTACATCAAAGAACAACTCATAAATTTCGGATAAAGCCCCCACTGGGATTAGGCACCCATTTCTTGCATTTAAGTCTTCCGAGGACCACACAAAGGGAATCGGGGAACTGGTGTGCGACCCTAGTGTGCACTCTTGGTGTGCGGCATCCGAGCTGTTCATCTTCGCAATCGATGATAGATTGGCAGTTACTCTTACTGATAAGAATTAGAAACATATCTGAGCTATTGATTGCTGAGATGGACGGCTCGGATGTGCACACTAGGGCTGCACAACAACACCCCGGGTCCCACACAAAGGTGTCACTCTTTTTCTTGTTTTACCAAGCTCGTTAACTAAACGATCCTAAAACTCAAGCTCGGCTCGATTACTACAGGGCATGAACCCGACCCGAGTGTCAAGGCGCGTGAGACTAATTTGAAGCATTAGACTTCTAGAATACCTACTCCATCTAAAATTTCGGCAAAGGAAAACATGTCACATTCCTACGAGTATATAAAATTATAAATGTAGACAACAACGGAGAAATAACGTTTCTTCTTCACTCCAAACCCTAGTTCTCTTACACTCTCTCTTTCTTTCTTGTACGAGCCGGGAGGGTTCTTGAAGGCATCATCAACCCAAGTGCCTCCAAGATCGTCTAAACCCCTTTTCGACTCAGGATCGAACACTTGGACCGGCCGGACCAAACCATAAACAAGCGCTTTTGCTACTGATTGATCAATATGGGTCATGTAACGATCAAATTGGTCGATTTCTTTACCTAATATTTGGCAGCATATGCTTTCGACATTAATTGCTCGGAAGCCTTGGGGATAGCAGCCCTTTACTACCATGGGTACACACGAGTGCGACGTACTATTAAAAGACCCTAACCCACACGTGAAATGGGGTCTGGCACTTGGGACTTCTGGGTAGCAATAGGGCCTGGACCAGAAGGGCTGTAAACTGCATGCAGGCCCTACATCACTTCCCTTGTCGTTCCCCTGTCCTCTGAAACTACACATAGCTGGCATGGGACCATTCCATGTCCATGCATCATCTATGTCTACAAATACATACATGGTTTTCTTAATTTTTTTTTGTTCTGATGGTCGTGGGTGTCCCTGCCAGCTTACCCGTACCTCGACTAATTCTCTCTCCAGTCCGGTCAAAGGCAGACCATCCACGTCATGACTAGAGGATTCATGAGAAATTACTTTCTTGCGACTGCCTCCAAGAATCAAACCCTGGTCAATTGTGTGGGGCAAACGCACCAACCAACCGGACAAACCCTTCGGGCTTATTTGCGTACATATACATATCCCAAACATTTACATGACCTGAACTGAGGAGTTGCCAAAGGATATCATCACATTAAATAGCAAAGACACCACATAACATCACAAAAGAATAAACTGGTAACAGCAACAATTGAATAGGTACAGCACATTGTCTGCCTTCAAATGCATAAGTAAAACAATTGATAAATAACATAAAGATAATGAGCATCCGCAACTTATTGCATACCTTCAAATTACACAACCGCTGCTCTGATCGATCACAAGTCTACTAGTACATATATTTTCCCTTCAACTAACGGTACGAGAGGAACATCGGAAGGAGAAGTTGAATCTCACTGCTGATGATTGTAAACCTAACATCTCAAGCGACACTGTTGGATGCTTCGAAATGTGAAAAAGAATGTTTTCTGTTCAAAATTTTAATTGCATACTAAATATATCTTCCTAGCAAGCTTAAATTAATAGCACAAAACAAAATCAGAAATAAATAGATACACCTTTGATTGCAAAACCTAAGCCTATTGTTCCAGTTTCCTCATGGCCAAGTAAAAAGTTATTCCGAAGCTCAGAAGCCGTCACTCTTATTGCTTGTTTTAGGAACACCGAACACACCGAAAAATTACGAACAAACCGACTAGACTCGAAGCAATCCTTCTATAACCACCATGAAATGGGGCCTAAACCATCAGCATCAAGTGAACCCTGCAAAATATATAGAAAGTAAAGTGATAAGCTCATTGTTAACAGAAACTGCAATTTCTATATGCAAGCACTCCTCATAGAGTTCTTGAACACGAGCAGAGTCTCATTCATTTTCGATTTATAAGGCGCCACTGAAGTAGTATATTACTGTAACTTTAACTTCAGGAATGCAAGGTTGGTATATAAGTATGATTTAATTACATCATAAACTTAATTGGTCCTTCGCTTCTATATAGGTGCATCCAATTGGACAAGTGGAAAGGGTATCGAGATGAGATTGTTCACAACCGTACTATCAAGAAATTCACTTCCTGATTTTAGAGGCATAGAGCTAAATGCTAACTAGGAGGTACTAAGCATCAAGTTAGGGATGTGCAAAGAAAACGTTTTCATGTACTATAGAGGCCCAAGTTACATAGATTGTAAAGTCACAAACCTCTGAGCCAAGTTGCTTCCTTGATAATTTAATCCACACACAGGCTAAACATATAATTCCAGTAAGAGGCTAAAATCCAATTCAACACCCTCTAAAACTCTATTTTAGGATCAAAACAAGATATTTTATTCAAAAAGTGGATATATAGTGTTACACTACTCATGTCAAGTCCAACCCTATTACTCTATTTCTTCAAAATCCTTAAAACTCCAACTCATCTCTCATTTCCTCCAACATTTGATTCACTATTTTTTTCCTTTATAAGTAATAACTTTTTTGAAAAGGCATCAAGGAAATGCCACACATGAACAAATTCGAGCGTGTTTATACATTTTTATCAAAATATATTAAAAAAACGATCGCCCATGAATTAGCTCCAAGCCTCCAACAAAGTATTGATCTCTTTCTTAGGTATTGTGAATATCATCCTAAGTAGTACTAATCATATGAAAAGCGAATGTAGAAATTGAAAAGTTTATCCATTTCATGCATAAATGAAGTTCCATCCTCCATATTTGCACGATGATCCTCTTTTTTTCTCTCCCTCCTCTATACTTGGAGGACCAACAACACCCATCCTCTAAAATGGAGAAAAGTTTTGCAGGATGGGTAGGAGGAGAATGATCCTCCAAAATGATAATATCACAAAAAATAGGGGATGGGTTGGAGATGCCCTAACACACAAAATTTGGTCATCACGCATCCCCATATATTTCAATAAGAAAAAACATAAAAAAAGGTTTATCCACCACGCACATTTCCACCTTTAACGCCATATCACAACACTCAAAAGGAGTGTATTGGATGCCTCAGCAAGAGGGGGCAAAAAAATTAGGGATGTTAGATTAAAAGGTGAACTTACAGTAATCACCATAGGAGCAAATGGCTTGGATTGTTTTTCCTTCATTTTTGATTGTTTTTCTTGCTCAACTGGTAAGGGATTTGATGGTTTTTCTTTCTCAACTGATGATGGATTTGTTTGTTTTCCTTGCTCAACTGATGATGGACTTTCTGGTTTTTCTTCCTCAACTGGTATCGAAGGATACTTTATGCTGAAAACGCGGAATCGAATCTGCAGTTGAACACAGGAAATATAAGATTCAGTTAATTAACAGAGTGTCATTATCTTAAAGAAGTGAAAAGCTCCAAAGCGAAATACCAACCTCATCAGTTCCATCTATAGGAAAACTCTCCCCTTCATACTCCCATACCCACCTGATTTTTTTGGTGAGAGACAAAATCACATACATTAATTGAGGTCATGATGAATGTGCTACACGAATAATATATATAAGACTTGATCAGGAGCATTCTACAGTAGGTATGGAATAAGAATAATCAGTTCAAAAACGACTCTTACCTATCTACCGGATCAGCCTCATGACGGGTTGGATTTGGCATTAGATGGGCAGGCACGTAGATATCATCAAAAAATCCAAGCGATACTGACAATAACAAATTCAACTTCAATGGAATTGCTATTCAAACTTAATTTGACATTCTTCCAAAATTAGAACTACTAGACGGACAATATTTCATATGCAAATTAGGGCCAAGGGATAGTGGGATCAACAGCAACAAAAGCATCCTCTTCCCTTCCGTCTTTCTTATTTTTCTAAACACCAGGGTGAATTGCATTAACCTCACTCGATATTTGGGACATTGGTAAGTAGACCCCATTTTTGCGGGAATAATCAGAGACCTTTCTTGCCATTAGGCCCACTACACATGGACTGCCAATGGTGACAGTGTAAGGGCAAAACAATTTGCATTAACAATACCCAATCAAGTTGGACTAGAATCACAAGACGTAGACCTTCACCTTATACAACATCAGGGATCTAATAATGTGACACCACAGAAGAAATAAGTCAAATGCCACTTGCTTGCCAATGCAACTTCATCATTGTTAGAGCTTGTCCCACATTAGTTAATTAATACCTCCAAAACTAGTAGTATACTGTGCCCTGATCGCCCACTTTACTCCCTAACTCCTAAGGTTATCGGGTGCACATGTTTTGTTCATGCACTGGACCCTGATCGGGATAAACTTGATCCGCAGTCCATCAAGTGTGTCTTTCTCGGTTATTCCCGTACTCAAAAGGGATATTAAGTGTTATTCCCCAACCCTTCGTCGTCAGTTTGTGTGTGCCGAGGTTACTTTCCATGAGTCCTTACTGTTTTTCGCTAGTTCTACTCCTCCTTCTGAGGAACCCCCCACCCCCCACCCCCCCCCCCCCCCCCCCCCCCCGGCCCCGACAATCTGTCCGTCCC
>JAXBDA010008280.1:0-15212 GCA_036023075.1 Gaultheria prostrata | reverse complement strand
GTACTCTTTGAGCACTTTAATTTGGTGTAAAGAGAGACATAAAATTGTATAGAAAAATACATTTTTTAGGGGTTTGAAAATGCACGTATTCCCATAGTAGACATTTAAAAAGGGACGGAGGGAGTATTAAGTTTTGACTTTTTATTATATTTTGATATTATATGGCCTTAGTAATCGTTGAGACCAATGTGTTTTGATTCTGTAAATGAGTTTTTTTTAAAATAATTTTAATTTCAATTTTTCAAAAAAAATATGAAAGAAGAAGAAAGAATTTTTAATCTAAACTAATTTTAGGTATTAATTTGGGCCTCTCTTCCCTAAAAAAATTTGAAAACACTTTTACTATAACTATGACGCAACTTATTTGAAAATTTCAACTCATTAAATTTTTCCAAAATATAATAACAGCGCAACTTATTCAGCCCTTTATTCTGCCCAAATTATAGCTATGGTGCAAGTTGAAAATTTAAACCTTTAAAAATTTCGGGGCCCACTTTTGGGTCCTGCACAAATAGTCCGAACTATTCAATAGTTTTAAAATAAAATTTCAAGTGTCTTTGTAAAAGATAGGATAGGCGTAAGTGATCATCCAAACTTCAACTTTTTCATTTAGAATTCAGGCTCCTGAATTCTGAATGACAAATTTGAAGTTTGGATAAATCACTTATGCATATCGAATTAAGCTGGTTTTTTCCAAGGTAGTCAAAAAATTATTTTAAAATTATTGAACGGTTCAGATTATTCGTGCAGGTATCATTTCGGTATCTTTACATCGGTACCATAAAGTTTGTCCGGCACGGAGTCCAAGGACTAAAAAAAATAGACTTTTGTCAAAATAGAAAATAAATTTTTTGCACCGATTAATAGATTAATGTTTGTTCTATTATTTGTTGGAAAAAATTAACTTTTTTTTACAAAGAACTAGTTTTTTTTTTTTATCCCTAGTACTCCTTGCCGAACAAACTTTATGGGACGGAGGGAGTATCAAAGAGAAATTTTTTCAAAAAAGATACTTTTTGAAAATTTTTTGAAGGAAAAAAAAACACACTAATTTTGAAATTAGTTTTTTAAACAACTTTTTTTTTAAAATTTATTTTCAGACTTTTGAAAAAAAAAACTATTTTTCAAAATTTTATTCTTTTAAAATAACTGTTTACAAAGAAACTAGTTTTTATCCAGAAAACTGTTTTAGAAAAAAAATTCAAAATTTTTTTTCCCTCGAAAAACTATTTTCAACAAAAAAATTTCAAAAAAGTAGTTTTTTTGAAAAAAATTCTCTTTGATACTTTTTGTTTTTAAATGAAAAACAGTTTAATTTTTTAAAAACATTTTTTTTTTCACTCTTTTTGAAATTTTTTTTTTTTTTGGGGTGGAAGATATATAAGGGTACTATGATCATTTCACGCAAAAAAGTTGACACTGTTAGCCTTAAAGTAATGGCAGGGGAGAATTTGACAATTAGTTTGAAAAGTAAAAAATGATAGTGAAATTTCAAAAAGTATAGGGGAGGTCTCAATGTTTGTCAAAAATATCAGGGGAGGTAAGTGAAATTTACCTCTTTTTTTTCTTCAATTTGTTAGGTCAGCTGTTGCTTAGGTTAACAAGTAATCTATTTGTAACTTTTTGTAATCAATTCGTAACTTTTCAAGATCCAACGGTAGATAACATGGGTGCATATGATATATACCCAAAAAAGGGTGTGTATTGTAGTCATTTTTTGTGTTCCTAAGTATTTGATGATTGGCAATTTGTACTTTAGCTTGTCCGGACATGTAGCTGTAACGACCCGCCCCCACCTTGCACAATATTGTCTGCTTTGGCCACCCAAGCTCCTTGGTCTTCCCAGTAGGTCACCCATCCTAGGATTGCTCCAGGGTGAGCATGCTTAATTGTGAAGTTTCAACGAGCTTTGACGCCCGCACAATTTTAAAAGGCCTTGTGCAAATTAGGGCATGATCTTTTCTCTTATATCATGGAACTCCGTTGCATCCAGGTGGGTCCTGGGCTGTCACAGTAGTTGTGTCTGAGATGGGATATGGATGGAAAGACATCTTTAATGCCTTAGATTTGGAATGAAGAAATTAAGCCGATGTTCACGTACTAAAATTTGCATGTGTCTTGGATTAAGCAGGTAGATAAAGAGATCTAATTATAATTATAGTTTTCTTTTTGTGCATATAGCACAGATAACTTAACCGCGTGTACTATATTCGTATTGAATCATATGCACATACATTTATCCCGTACATAGCACGGGTATTTTGTTAGTTCTTACTTATTTAATTACACGCTAGTGACGGAATCAAAATTTTAATCGAGGGCCGGGATGCCAAACTTGAAAATTTAGAATTGAGAGAGAGATGAAATTTTAAATTATAAATTTCCCATGCCAAAGCTTGAAAACCTAGTTTTACATGTGGAAAGTATTCTAGTACGCAAATAAGCATCTTCATAATTTGTGGTGATAGGTTACTAACCTATACTATATATTCACAAACTCGGCTAGCTTGTACTGTAGGCAGGTGTAACCAATGAATGAACTAAGCTAATCGAGTTCAAGCACATAATTGTATATTGAAAATTAGTTTTGTTACACAAAAAGATAAAACTTGAGCATTTTTAGAAGCTCGTGAAGATTCGAACAACGATTAAAGAAGCTACTACTCAGCTGTTTATGGAATTCGAGCTACTCAACATCAATTCGTGGTTGGCTTGATCTTTGGCATGAGAAACAAGGAAAATAAAATCTTCCAATGAAATATAGATAATCTACCACTCGACTCGTTTATCAGTTTTATGGGCAGCTTGAGTAATATATGATGATTTTTCATTTTCTTGTTTCAAATAACGAAATTTGGACGTGTATCGAGGGAATCTAACAAATCCCATGTGACACATTATTCAATCTAGATATAGTACTTGGTGTTGGCATAAAGTAAGGGTCCATATTCATTATTTATGCCTTTTAGATTTCTTGGATTCCATTCTAAAATTAATTGAGAATATGCATAGTAGTCTCTAGATTATACTCCATCCGTCCCATTTTAAGTGTTTTCCAAGCTTTTTGCAAGAAGGCAAAATCATGGCTTTATATTTCTAAAATTAACCTTCAAAACTGTGAAGTTAGATATATTTAAATTGTTTGTAATTTTCAATTTGGAACTCAAAGTGTCTCTTACTATGTGTAATATGAATCTTGTTTGATAGATACTCCATCAATTAGTTTTATTATACAAAGTTTTCAAAATCATGAAAACGTTATAATTAATAGATAATGGACAAATCAGTTGGGATCCATGAAATACTTTTTAAGAGTAAAACTGAAAGTTTAACTTGTTTTGATGAATATTTTTAGAAAGCGGACATTTATTTTCGAACGCTCCAAAAAAATAAGACATTTTAAATGGGAACATAGGGAGTATTAACCAAGCTTGAGCAGGGGGAACTATTGTGGGCCGGAGGGGTCCGGCCTCACCGATGTTTTTTAATTCTTTTTTTGTAAGTATAGTTTGCATAATTTGGATAGATATTTGTAAAAAACTTATAAAATTCCAACCATATAATTATACAATAAGAACACTTTTCATTTTGAGCACTTTAAATTATGGTTTATATTTTATATGATAACAATACTGCTTGTCGTTGAATGATATGATAGCAAAAATACTAAAAAATAATTCTTTAAGTTATTAAAACCGCTCCATATATAAAAACTCAGATGACCGGATTTAGTCTCGAAAAATCATCGAACCAAATTTTTTTTAATAGTTTGGTCCCCTTCGACTTCGATTCTTAGCTCTGCCACTGAGCTTGGATAGCTTAAGTGAGCTATGTGACATAAAGTTGAATACTTTCCCTCACGAGTAGCCCGGTAGCACATTGAGATATAGATTGATGAGATGAGAGAATTACCTCGGGTGGAGACTCGATCGGCCATGTGATCAAGGTAAACCACCCAAGCCCTAGCTCTATAGAAATGTTAAATTTTTTGAGAGTTCCAACCTAAAATTAATTGACAATAAATATAATAGCCTATGAATTATATTAACAAAGCTCGAATAACTGAGGTGAACAAGTGAAATTAAGTTGAACAACTTAAACCGAAAAGCAACATGTGGTGTTCTATGATCCTAGCTGGTTTGAAACATAATGTTCTAGTTCCCATCATTTCATGCAGCCTGTTTGGCTACATATGGTATAGACACAAATTATACATTAAAAAAGCCACGTGTTCTCCAACTGCTTCAAATAAAAAAAACTCTTATTTTTTTTTCACTGAAAAATAGAAGACTTTATTCATACGAAATAATATGGTCCGAAGACCTAACATCGGAAAGGGCAAGATTAGATAAGAATTGATATCTCTCATTTGTTTCCTCATTTTTATTTCCAAAAGACCATCATCCACAGAGCCAGCTTTGAACGTATGCCAAGGATGTGGCTACATCTGGCCCCCAAATTTTGATTACTTTTGTGGGCCCCCAGCTATTTTATGCCCTTATATATTACTATACATCTAAACTTAATTATTAATTAGTACTACTTTTGTTTACTAATTTTTTTAATTTTTTTTTCCAATTCTGCACAGAGACTATCGTCTGCTTTTGCTTGATTGTTTGTGGAAGGGGGAAATGAAATTATGAAAAGGAAAAATACAATGAGACCATCCCCTGCTTTTACTTGATTGTTTATGGAAGCAATTTGGTTGGTACACCCTGTTGGGATGGTTCGAATTCTCAATGTTTACATTTCCTAATTTGGTCATTATGAAATGCTATCTTGGACCTTGGTACCCACCATACATTCCTCTGGCTTTCAATATTCCTTCTTGAAACTTAGCATCTTATGTCTATTTACGTGTGCGTGCGCAGGTGTCAAGAAAAGCCGAGGGGGTGAGAGAGCGTAACAGTATAAGGGGTTTCACAATCAATCGTACTTGCACAAATTAATTTCATAATAAAAGAACCAAGATTCTCTCGCTGGATATAGAGTATGCGCGTTATTGCTGAACCACGTTAATCTTGTCTCTATATTTTTTTCATTATATTTCCTATGTTATTTAGTTGCAATTGTGGAACATGGGCACACTTCCACACCCGGAGTGATCCTTATTCCAATTCATACCTATAATTGGTCACATTGAGTGGGAGTGAAGGACACAGTTTCCTTCTCAAGATCATGTAGAACCAACAAATTCTGCTGCGCCAAGTTCCCCAATATCGACAACCCAATGCTTGATTCTGCCATTGCCAAGCACACCACTCCGTTCCATGCTATCATGTAATTCTCCATCGGAAGCTCCAAATCCAAGCCTTCAAAATGAAGCTTCAACTTCGGAACGATGACTTCAGACACATCTGAAGTCTGCAAATCGAAGCATAAATCGAGTCCAATGGCCTCCGGCGGTTTAGAAACCCGGAGTTTCATCTGTGACTTGAACACCTTCTTTAGCGCATCAAAAGCTTCATCGTTTAAGTATGTTAGGGTGGTTCCAGAGTCGAGGATCGTTCCACCATTCCCATCTTCGTTCGGCTTTAGCATCGATTTTGATATGGGAACTAGGGTTTTACCGACGGTGATCCCTTGTAACGAAACATAGTAGAATGATGGTTGGAAAGGGTTTTGTACCAAGGGTGTGCTATCCATACCACCAGTACTATAGTTTAGATTAGCTAGTACACCAAATAATACTTGGCTAGTTTTGTCCTCACCCATCGAGGTTAAACAATACGAAAACTTATCAACATCTAGTTGTGACACGAGCGACAATGGTCCACGCCCGAGTCCCACTAGTCCTGATCCCCAGGCCAACCCTGATCCCTGATTGTTCACTCCACACCCGAATACGATATTATGTTTGGACACCGAGTCCCCAAAATTAAATGTGTCTTTAGCCATGTATC
This sequence comes from Gaultheria prostrata, assembly GCA_036023075.1. Taxonomy (NCBI): domain Eukaryota; kingdom Viridiplantae; phylum Streptophyta; class Magnoliopsida; order Ericales; family Ericaceae; genus Gaultheria; species Gaultheria prostrata. The sequence continues at coordinate 9,309 of JAXBDA010008280.1, read as the reverse complement.
CTTGAGTAGAGGACTCGTCTCCGTAAATATAAGCGTACTTGCAACCATGGTCGCACTTGAATACACTCATGTCGTTGCACAACTCACTAGTGCATGAAATATTATGTAACGTTGACGACTTTACCGGATTAAAAATCGGCGTGGGTTGGTCAAAGCAATGAGTGCATGGCATGCACTGCGTCCATATGAGGTCGCTACCCGTGTCCATGATCGCGGAAACCGGCACTGCCGGAGATCCAATGGTGAAATTCATGAGAAACTCGCCGTCCCCGGCAAAGACTGGGGCTTGGATGCTGTTGCCGGGGACGGTGTTTGCAATTACACTGAGCCTCTCCTGCCTGAGTTTTCCATGGTGGATCGATCGTTTGATGAGTTGGAGTTTGGTGAGATTTCGACCATGATCGACGTGAGTTAAGCCAATCCGAAACCCTACCGGGGTTTGACCAAGATGGACTAAGCCGTTCGGATTAGAAGATGAAGAGTGAACAAGAACAGATGTGATTATTAGTAGGGAAGTAAAGGAGAGAAGTGAAGCCATTAGTAATATAATTTGTATAGCCAATATGTAAGCATGTGTTTATTATATAAGCTACTTTGTAGTAGCTCAAAGAACGTGGCCTTTGCTTTTCCTACATTAATGCCATTTTGTGAACAGTTTCTCTTTCCACCTCCCAAGCTTTAAATCGCTTCTTTCTCCTCCATAATTTTGGAGCATGGGATGCATATTTTGGGTGCATGATATTGGATACCATACGCATATTATTTGCTCATTTGATACACATTTTTTGATAAAGTTATGAATATCGGTAAATCTCATGGACCAGGGGACTCGTAGTGCGCAAAACGCATTACAAGGTATAGTGCATTACATCTGGCAGTCAATTTTGATAATGAACGGCTCAGATTTAATCTAAGCAATAGACGATCAGATTAAATTCATTACTTGGAATTAAATCCAAACCATGCATTGTTAAAGTAGACGGTCGGATAACGCACTGCACTCTGGATTAAATTCATTGCTCAGGTTAAATCCGAACCGTGCATTGTTGAAATGAATGATCGGATGACGCACTACACAATGCAGCGCGTTTTGCACACTACACCATCCCCCAATCCAAATCTCATGACCTAGAACAAGTGGCGGCCAAATTCTATGAGCACTTAGACTGGTCGAAGTCTTGGGGGCCCAAACAACTTTTAATTGAAAATTGCCAAAATTGGCAGTTTAACAACGAGCTTGGAATCGGCCCAAACTTGGTGGGCAGAAGTAGAATTGCATTGCGGTCAAGATTCATCACCTTAAGTCGTGACCGTTGGTGAGTTTCGGCCTAATTCCTTGTTTAGGCCTTCAATTTAATGTTTTTGCTGTTTTAGGAAATGTTTAGACTTCTAATTACTCTCTTAGCATATATTTTCATTTGGTTGGTTCTAGTTGGGAAAGCTCATTTTTCTTTCTAGTTTCCAATTTTATTAGTTTCCCCAATTTTCGGGTTACTTTATTTTTTAGTAATGTTTGCTAGGTTTCCCTATAAGAGGGGTTATAATCTCTATTATTAAGTAACTTTTAGGCCCATTTTGGCCAAAGTAGAAAAGCCAACTTTTGGCTTTTTGAGTTTTTGGATAAAAAGTCAAAAAAAAAAAGTTACTTATTTGAGAGTGCTAAAACTTTTTTAGCCAAAATGTGTGACTTTTTGAAACTCAAAAAAGCCAAAAGTTGTCTTTTCTACTTTGGCCAAAATAGGCCTAAATTGAATAAACAACTCTGAGTTTTATCTCTCTATTTGTGGATTCTAAAATACTAGTTGATTTGAGTGGCTATGATTGTTTGAATACGCTACTAATCTCTCGTGAATTCCATTGTGTCATCCAATACAGTAATTGTATTTTCTTGGTTGGCTATGCGTTCTGTTGGTGGTTTTTTTTTCCTTTTCTATTTGGCTCGGCAAAAAGAGGTTTATTAATCTTTGATAGAGAATACAAAGTTTAAATGGACCAAGGGCAAAGTGCAAATGCCACCCAAGATTAAAAAAACAAGAAAGGCAAGATGCCACAATTTTTTTCTTAACCATGCATTTTTTTTTTGTTAATCCATATTTTTTTTTTGGTCACGAATATTTTTGTAACCAATTTCTTTTGGTGTTGTACGGTTGTACCATAGACTTTGCTGGTGCAAATGAAGATTGGTTAGTGATGGGTTCGATTAAAAACCCTTATAGATTTTTCATATGACTAACAACTCAAACTTAAATTTTTCTTTTTCTTTTCTTAAATAATACTCCCTCCGTCCCTTTTTAAGTGTGTTGTCTAGGAATTCCAACACTTTTTCTCTCACATCAATTTTTACAACTTTTACATCTACTTTCAATTACTTACCCTTACACCCACTAACTTTTTAAAAAGGAATATACTACTTTTAAAGACAAAATAGAAATTGTACCCACTTAGTTTTCAAAACACACACTTATTAAGGGACAACCCCAAATAAAAATATACACACTATAAAAGGGACGGAGGGAGGAATGAATTTGGACTTATGTTGAGTGAATCGGCAACAGTAATTCCCCTAAAAAAAACAAAAAAAAATTGACAACGGTAACTAATCGTACGTGACAAATTATTCAGTCTGATTGGCATAAAGTGATCACTAAGTGAGGGTCCATATCTCTTATTTAAACCAAAAGGCAACATGTCTTGTTCCCTAGCTCCGAGCTGGCTCTGGGCCACCATTATGTTCTAGTTCCCCATCATTTCACGCAGCCATTGGCCAAGAATTGTTGTGTAAGGACCGATGTTTGCTCAAAAGTTATCTTGAGGAAAAAACTAAAAAAAATGTTTACGTGGTTGAGTCACAAAGGGTTTGTGATATAATCCACGGAGAAGGGAGGAGAAATCTTATTCATAGATTGCTCTAATATAATACTCAAAATTTAAATACACATTACAAGTGATAATGGAAACAATCCCAAACTTGTAGCCGCAAGTTGAGCAGCAAATCACCATAGACTTGACAGCAAATCTATCACACACAATATGAATAGATTTTCACTTCTCTGCCAACACTCCCGTCAAGTTATCCCTCAAGTTGGTACGAAGATATCGGTCGAGCCAAATTTGGATAAGATATCATGAAATCTCATTGATGACAAGCCTTTCATAAATATGTCATCTAAATGATCTGTGTGCTATGAACATATGGCATACTAATAATATTACCCTACTTGCAAAATGATAATTAACTTCGATGTGCTTCGTTCTTTCACAAAACACGGGATAAGAGACAATGTGGATTGCCGTCTGATTATCGCAAAAGATGTTTTTTGGTTGGGGAGATCCAAAACCCAAATCAAGTAAACTCATTGGTTGTTGAAGCCATGGCTCCATATTCTGACTCCGCACTTGAACAAACAGTAACATTTTGCTTTTTGCTTTTCCAAGTGTAAGAGAGGTTCTTTGATAAGTCAATATTCAAGAACAAGAATATGAGTTGGAGAGGTAAGAATAACTAACAATAAATGACATAAGGGGAATGAAGTGATTAAGAGGAAGGGTGAATAATAGAGCAGGTGTGTACAGAAGAGACTAAGGCAGAAGATTGCTCTTAGACTAATCTATGATAGACCCTAAATGACCTAGAGAATGGAATGACCTCACTAGGAAGAATATTCTTCTTCCAAATCAGTGATTATCCACTTTCTCTTTCTAGAATCACCTCTTGGGCGTTGCGCAGGGAATGTCTCGTATTTATAGGCAACTTGAGCAAATGATCAGGCGCTAGGCTGTCATCCTATAATATGAGGACACGTGTCCCCTCCGTACACCCTGACTGTGCGGGTGACATCACCCACCGCGCGGCTGACCCACGCGGCTTACTCGGGCGCACTATTCCACCCCTCGCGCAGAGAACCTCATATCCTTTTATAGCCACCAAATCACAGGATCTCCCTTTATTCCCATGTGGGCAAGGTCATGACCTGTTCGGTCGTGCCTATACCGCAGCCAAGCCTCAGGGGCCCCCCAGGTCCTGCCTTCAGACCAGAGCAAATATGATTACTTGGGCTAAATAGACTAGTTCTTTGCGTTCTCGCTCATTTATATGGGCCGCGCCAGTCATGAGATTCATGGGCTTTTCTCCATGTATGGATGACCCATGGTCATATAGAGATGTTTCCCTAGTTGGGCCATGACAACGCGCATCTGGGAGCTACCGCGCGGGGTAGCGCCGTGCTAGTGGCCCATTGCGGTCAGTGCCGCACGCAGGTACCATGTGTCGCGCGGTGACAGATGACACTTGTCATCACAGCATTGGGAGGTCAACCTTGACTGGGGTCAACAATAGTCAAAATGCTTACGTTCCCTACAATAGCCCCTCGCGCGCGCATGTGCGACACGAGGGCGCGTGGTCGTGTAACTCACGAGCTATCATACGCGCGCGTGAAGTCAGCATGCGTCCTTTCGACTATACTCGCCATTATGGCGCCAGATCAATTTTCAAAAATCTCTATCGGTTGCAACTTTTCAGCAGCTTTAAACGGTCAGGTCGATTAGGCAATACGTACACCTCTTCTTAAACCATCGCGTCTGCAGATATTCCTGTTGGCTGCTAACCTCTCTCTCCTATAAATACCAGAGGCAACCGCATTTCTTTCCTTACTTGGAAATTTTACTCTCTCTCTAGACCGCTGCTCTTCCTTCTCTCTAAGAGAACTTCGGAAATGTCCTCTTCTTCTTCTCTTCTTCTTGCCTGTTTGCTTCCATGGCCACTCTTGCCGGTGGTCCCGTTCCTCCACAGGGGCAATGGCGGAGAGCCCCTTTCTTCAAAGAGAGGGAGGATCCCTTTTGGCAGCAGATAGAGGAGTTTGTACCGGTTGGTAACGAGTTAGCTGACGTGTTGCCCATAAACCCATAGGTTCCTTATGAGGAGGGGGATTTAATGCCCCCTTTCTTCCGTTCTTCGTCTGAGGCTGGAGAGGGGTGACTTCCCGTTTTGCTTTGTACATTACAACATTGGTTCCTCAGCCCCTTCCCACTGGAGTGACTGGGTGGATGCGGTAATGGGCCAGAGGCGTTATTTGAAGATTTTGGAGAGGGCTCATATGTCAGAGGCAATTCGCATCTCCCAGCGCCTCTCTTTGAACAATAGGAACGGGAACCTGGATTTTCTCGTTTCCAGGTGTAGCACTGATACCCATACGTTCATGTTCCCTTGGGGGGAGTTCGGTCCCACATTGCTGGATACTACAGCATTGCTCCATCTCTCCACCCGTGGTACTAAGGAGTTCAACACAGATAGTTTCAGTGCTGAGGAGTTTGATGAGGTGGAGAAATTGAAGACTGCCTACAGGAATGCCAGCCATTTGGGCTCTCGGTGGGACAAGTTTGGAGTTGAGAGGCATCCCATTCCTGATCCCAAGAAGACGTCGTGGAATAGCTGTATACGGTATTTCTTTAGGGATTACCGGATCAAGCAGACTGGGAGACTGAAAAGATATATAGGGATGATTCCGAGTTGGGGAGTGATCTGCACTTCACCGCCTTCTTCCTGTCTTTCTTCGTGTTCCCAGATTTTCCCATGGACGCGCCAAGTGAGTTCGTTTTCCCTTTGACTGTTCGGATGGCGAAGGGCCATCGGTTCCCCCTGGGCCCCATGTTCTTGGGTCACCTCTTCCGCTAGCTTGACCGTCTCAGTGAGGATTGTGAGAGGTCAGTTTGCCGTTTTGAAATTGTTTCTATGCTCCACGCCCAATTCCTCACCGCTTGGGTCTACAAGCATTTCCCTGCTGTTGCACCAAAGCCACAGAAGTTCACCGCGCAGGTGTCCGTGAAGGTGCTCGATGTGCAAGGGCATCTAGTGAAAGAGGTAGATGGGCGCTTTCAGTACCGACTGGAGGGTGCGTTGCACCCCATCATCTTGCGTTGGGACAAGACTTCTACCAACAAGCTGTGGGAGAACTATCTGGATGACGACTCCCATTTCATCCCGCGCCCATATACACAGGTTCTGCTGAGTGTTTATGACTACTTCCTTACTGCCCTTTTGGAGATAGACTTTTTAGACCGGGAAGCCCCGTAGCGCGCGCTGATGATCATCGTATATCTTATGGGCCGTTCGTGCTACCTCCCTTCTCTCGGCGCTGAGGGTAAGAAGACAATGGTTTATAGGCCAGATAGGGTTGTGCGGCAGCTGGGGTATGATTTGGTGGTCCCTGGGCCAGGGCCGGAGCTTGTGGAGTTTGGAGAGTGCTTCAACCATTTTTTGCTGCGCTACACAGACGTGATAAATGGAGTTGGTACTTGGCACCGCTCGCCATTGGTCTCTCTTCTGCACAAGTTCTTCTGGAGGAGGAATTTGGATTCCTTCTACGTGTTTGTTCAAGGCGAAGCCTCAAGGCCTGTATTGCGAAATATCTTCAAGCGTGAACTCTCGCTACGCTCGGAGAAAACATTGGGGCCCAACTAGAGGGGGACTAGGAGTCGTTGGGCTCTAAAGGAAGTGACGGTGGATGTTGATCCAAGGGCTGAGCTTGCAGTGCCCATTTCCTCTATTCCAACCGGCGGCGCTGGCGGTGTTAGAACTCGTTCTAGGTCGGCTATGGAGCAGGAAGCTGAGGCCCCACCAGATCACCGTCAGCGGAGAAGACTAGTAATGGTATTGCCTCTTTCCCCCTCAGTTTCATTTTCAAGTTTCTTCTTTTCCTTTGCTACACGTTTGTGATAATTGCATTTCTCTTTCCTAGACTGGTACGGGTGAGCTCGTGGCGCCTCTCCCGCCAGTCGCTCTGCAGGAGGTCCCTGTTGAGAGTGAAAACTCTAAAGACAATGAGGCCCTTGCTGCCCTTGCCGCACGGCTTCTTACGCGAGCCATGAAGGGTGGTCTAGCAGGGGATGCACTGCGCGGCGCTGGTCCTTCAACGGCTCCGGAGGGGTGGTGCAAAAGGTGATGATGATGATGACACCCTGCCCATTGCTTTCGTGCGGAAATGTGAGGAGGCCCGTGAGGCGGCTAGGTTATTTGCCAGGAATGTGGCTAGAGGGGGAACATGAAAGCCCATTCAGACTACAGAGGAGGCTGCCGCTGGGCATGCTCAAGATCCAAGAGCTGCTTTTGAGGCCCTCGCATCAACAAGGGTGAGTCCCCCCATTAAAGAAATGATAGCCCTCATGGGTCTGTGCGCTCAGGTGGAGGTGAGGCTGGACGGGTGGAGCCCAACAGAAGGGGAGAGCTGGGCCAAGAGGGAGAAGAAGGTGATGAGGCCCTTGGCTTTGGCCAAGGATATGAGGGCGCCATTCCTGAGGCCTACGTTGACAGTGATTTGGAAGCCTCCTCCGCTAGCAACCACCATGCCGACGAGGAGGTTTCTCAAGAGAGGGAAGCCTCAGCAGAGCCATCTTCTACCTCAGAGTCCATTCCGGAGGAATCCGATTCCCATCCCCTCGGCTTTGAGGCACGCATTGGTGAAGGTAATAATCATGGCTCTTCCAGTACTTTCCATAACATAGAGGGCGACATTCAACCCAGGCCCAGACTTGTCCCCGTTGCTGAACACAGTATGGGGGAGTTTGTGCCGGTGATGAGCCCAATGCATCCCGTTGTTGCATCACTTTTCCAAGATAATTTTTCAGAATTAGAAGCTGCCGTGGATGTGGAAGAGGAGGTTGAAGATTTGCAGAGGGCTCTGGTTCTGTGGGGTCACCAGCGCGCAACGACTGAGGGGCCAGTGCACGTGGAAGGCACAGGTGATCATGCCCTACCAGGTCAAACTTTGCATGAACAAGCTGGAGGTGCTGTTTAAGGGGAGCAAAGGGTACGCGAGATAGGGCAGTCTTCCAACCAGCCGCATCAATGGAGAGAGAGAGTGCCAGCCCACAGCTTGACCTCGCCGCTCAAGTTTCTTCCGACTACAGTGATTCTGAGTGTGTGGTTATGGAGCGCGCTAGTGGTCCCGCGGACATGGCAGATTTTTTGGGGTACCAAGTGTACAGGGACTACTTGCTCTTGCTGACGTTGATCGAGCGACATCATCCAGATACCTTCACTGGCTTCACAGGCAAGAGCTCTTACGGAGGGGCCCTGTTTGTGATCAACCTGTGCCAAGTTGTGGATGCCCTCCAGTTAACCCTTTTGAAGTGTTTCGGCACGCTATCCTATGAATCCGCCAGAGGCGCCATCGCTGACTTTGAGACGCTGGGGTTCAAATTGGATTGGTTATCTGCGCACCTGGAGAAGACGTTCACGCTCCGCAAGAGCTTAAAGTTCCCTCCCAAGATCAGAAAGAAGGACAAAGAGGTGAAAAGGCTCAGATAGAAATGGATCTTGTCAGGACCGCGCTGGCCCAACGCGAGGCAATTTTGAGGGCAAGGTAGGAGGAGCTGGACCTCCTTGTTCAGGAGAATGCTAATGTTGCTACCGCGGGAGCTCCTCTAGTTTTACCGACAGACTTAGTGGGCAAGGACCTCTTTCCTCAGCCTCCGGACCAGCCTCAGGATTGATCTTTGTTTGTTTCATTTTTGATGTACTGAACTTGACCCACCGTATAAATGAAAGGCTTATTTTGGTGTTGCTGCTCTCTGTTACTTTGGTTGTTTCATCGTATATTCTTATCTGCTCCTTTTTAAGTTTGTTGCTTACTTTCCTTCGGTTAATCGGATTACTCTGAATAATTCAATCACAGATTAACATATGGACTGAAACTCTATTCAAAATCATGATTGGAACCTCAAAGTAACATATTTCATTCAAAAAGGTCGACTGAAACCGTCAACCATGAAATACAGTGCAATCAAAACAAAGGAAACATAGATAACGCTGGCTGGCTCGCTAGGAACAACACATGAAATAAAACTAAGGGTAGTACTTCTTCATAAACTTGATATTTATGGCTCCAGTGAGATAACTGTGGACACCCGACGGGCGGCCGCCCACGCGATGGCGTTTCGATTTTGATTTGAAAAGGTGATCTTGGAGTCACCACCCGGGTTTAAGGAATGAACCCGATAAACCAAAAGATTGACTCATTTATGCCCAACGATTTTGAAGAATGATTTCACCGGTCATGCGAAAACCTTTTCATTTCCGAGTTCGGGGGTTTGGTTACAAGAGGGGAAGGGTTTTAATGCCCTCCCCTCGCCCGGTCCGTGAACCGGTCTTTACTAAACAATTTGTGGGATATGAAAGATGTTTAAACCTTGATTTTGAATCATATAAACAGGATGAGAGCACATATGCAAGATAAAGCATAAAACAAGAAAAGCTAAGATGCTCGAATACATGAATTATTACGAATAAAATGATGACGGTAATATGCAAATGTG
>JAXBDA010008279.1:0-15213 GCA_036023075.1 Gaultheria prostrata | reverse complement strand
ATTTTAGTTTTTGAAAATCCAATAATACGTCATCCTTTACGGCATGCACAAGCATGATATGATTTTGATTCTCTTTAGAAATCCATTTCTGACTTTTTCTTCGGGCCCCACAACATCAAGAATAAAAAGCCAAATTGCCAACTATGAAAGCTATTATAAAAAAAAACTATGAAAGCTACTCCCTCACAGTCCCAAATTGATAGTCCACTACGAAACTAAGTGCAATTTTTAAACTAAAAAATAATGTATTTATCGAAATAATTTTTGAATTTTTTTTTGCACCGTATAAAAGTTCTCAATTAGATCTATAAAACAATATCCATATTGGATATTTTTTGAGGTTCACATTAAAATATATAAACCGTTGAAAATGGCACGCGGTTCCAAAATGAACTATCATTTTGGGACGGAGGGAGTATTTTCTCTTGAGAAATATATCATGCAGACTTGTGGACGTCGTTCAGAACAATCACTCAATGCAGCAGATCCACAATTTTCATCCCGTGTTAATAAAAATACATAATATATCTATGATGAAAAGTTGTATGCAAAAAAAAAAAATCTAACTATTGCAAAAGAAATATATACATATGCATTCATGGTTTGACAAAAAAAGACTCGAACATATTACAACATCCCACCATGCGACCACTATCCCCCAAAAAAATAGTATATGGGCTCTCATAACTTATTGGACTAGGCTTATTTTGTTTTGTTGGGCTATAAAATTTTTATTCAAATTTAGTTTGACTTTCATTTATTTTAGCTCCACACGAATAACCAATGCTGATAATACTAAAGGAAAATTTAATCTATATCTAATTTTTTTTTTTACTTTTAATGCATTACTATTTGCAGTTTGAACGCGGCAAGGTCCCTTGACTCGCTGGAATAGAAGTAGAACCGCCACTAGCCAAGGTCAAGTCTAAAAGACATACTGCCCAATAATTTCACTAGTGAATTGACAAATGAATTAGAGATGTCCTTATTTTTCCTTTGCCTTTATTTTGTAGGACACAGAATTAAGTCAGGAAATAAGATTAGCAATGTGCATTGTCGCATCTGTAGGTATCACAGCTGTAAGTGGAAACAAACCTATAGGCAGTAGATAGTGATGTGCAAGTCTTAGAATTTAAGTTAAACATGATTTGTACCTATAAAGTAATGAATCCAGCCCCCAAATTTACTTTTGGTACTCCTATCTTTCTTTTTTTGCCAATAGTCGTGACAGGTTAACTTTGTTATGTCTCCGCCTTGCATCAGCGTCCTTTTCCATATATAGGCGACATCACAGTTGGATTAATGAAATTGTGACTATTTTTATTTTTTTTTGAAGAGCAAGAAATTTATTAATAACAATAATATTATTACAACTTACTTTGCATGTGCAGCTGTTATAACAAAAATAAAGAAATGCACACGAGTGATAAAACAAAAAAAGGATAGTTGTGAATAAAGCAATAAAACAATTGAGGATACATCAATGAGCATTTAATAAGACGATCAGATGTCAGAGATGCGCATCTAGAGTATCAATGCATAACCTTGTAATTCCAAAATTGACGAGGCTTCCTCCAAAAACTTACCGACAGCCAACCAAGTAACTCTAGCACCCCATGTAGATGGAAAACAGCTCATGCAACTAGATGGTGATTTGAGCCGCACGTTGAAAATTCGTAAGTTGGCAATCCATTAATGTTCCTCATCATGTACCTCTATAGCCAACCAATTCACGATTGACTAGACTTCCTACAAAAAACTGACTGATAACCAACCAACCAATATATTCTTACGCCGATTTTTTAAACCACATAATTCATCACTCGGATCTCAAAAATTCACGTATATTCGATCACAAAAATTTATATGAGGAACCACAAAAGTTCATATGGATTTATAAATTGCACCACGAAATCTCACAACCCAATCCACAAAAAGTTCGTGCGTAAAACCAAAAAAAAAATCATATGTAGAACCACAAAATATTTCCTCGTAGAAACCGTATCTCTGGCCACAAAAATTCATCTCACGTGCTCAAACACTCCAAACAAGCCACGTGTATCAAAAATCGTCCTTTTCTAACATTAAAAAGATACACACATTAGATGAATGATCCATCATACGTTCCATCACGTTTCCCACTAAAAGTGTTGGGCCTTAAAAATATATGCTCCAAGACTTTTGTAATGGACTTCAAACTGTGAAGCCCAAAAAAATGTAGAGTCCGGCTCACGTGGTCAGATCAAGCCTTCTGTGATTACAGCATCTTGATCTTGTACTAGGTCCAAAAATACCAACGAAAAAACCACCATATTCCTGGCATTTTTACCCTTAGGCCTTAGGTACTAGAAAATGTAAAAACACCGATATCGGCTAGAATAAGACGATAATAATCAAATAAGTTAGTAATAATTTAGTAAAATGGATGTGACTGCTATGGATGGTTGAATACCGAATAAACGACTGGGAATCAGCCTAATATCTAAAATCAAGATCTTTTAAATTTTCATCAAATATGTCGAGGACCGGGATGATTTTGAGGTATTATTACAAACCAAATATCTAGATATATAATGTGATTATGAATGAGGAATCACTGTTAATTTTTCATGTGACAAGCCCAAAGATTTGGAGTGGACAGTCCAATAGATTTCAGATCTTAATGTTAGTCCGTTATTCTATTTTGTGATGTCCAAAAATAGTAGTTCGTAGTCTTTTTTTGAAAAGTACTTCAGGGAAAAACTTTAGAGGAAACTTTTTCAAACACTAACGGTCATAAATGATTAAGGGCCTGTTTGGCAGCCTACTTTTCACGTTTTGGCTGTTTGGTTGAAAAACGAAAAATAAATTCTATCAAATGTGTTTTGGTTTTTGTGAGTTCGAGAGCAGAAATGAAGTAGAGTGGAATGAGCTTTTTAACTTTCATTTTCCATTTTTCTCATTTTGGTTAACAGAAAGACCTACATAATGTATTATTGTTCATATCTCCCAAACATCACTCATGTTGCAAAATACATTTTCCACATTTCTCACAAACACTCTACTATGTTCAAACTACATTCTAACCATAATCCGAAAGGCCAAAAAACTAAAAGTGCAAAGCTAAAAATGAGCCTCATAAACACCACCTAAAAATATGCTTAAAAAAATCAGAATGACGGAGTAATATGGGAAAACAAAGCTAACTTTCTAAAGAAACGTACACGCATTTAATTCAAATGCATGAATGTTAAAACACTAAGAAAAAAGGACCAACATTACGGGACGGAGAGTAAGATTTTTTTGTGTTATTTTACATTCAACAATGTAAAACCCCTGTTATAGGAAGGCTCACTTCGGCACAAGGCCAACATTATGACCAAATAATAAAAGAATCAAGTTTCATACAATTAACAACGGTTCGAGTCTTTCATGAGCTTCTTCCAAAGTAGGCGAAGGAATGTCTTCTGGATCCCTTTTGGGCTTAACCCACCTTCCATGAGCATTGCGCACCAAACCCTTGTGTTCCATTTGATACCAACAAGATGGAAACCTCAACTCATCCACAAGCATGTCACAAGACTTGTTCACCAAGGCAACGTCCCGTCCAGCATCGGACCGGAACGTCGAGGATGAGCTAAGAAAACCATCAACAAGATGAAGGTAGGTCTCAAGCATGTGAAACCCTAGCAAATCGATTTTTCGTTTAAGATAAGGCGAAGACTGCGAGTCTAGCTTCAGTTCGGCTCCAACGTGTGTGTACACCCAATCCAGAGTCCCGGTGAAATCGTCGAACATCTGTAAGCTCTCGTTGAAAACGATCCCCGGCATCCGAGGGACAACATCTTGTTTCAGAACCACTCGCAATGTCTTGACTCCCATAGTGCAAATCTCGTCGCGGAAAGCGATGTTGCCAACCCTAGGCGCACCGAACGATACGACGCTAACGGGGAGGCCGGGAATGGAGGCTGCAGCTTCATACGCATTTAAGAGAGCCAATGCACCACCTAAGCTATGGCCAGTGATTGTAAGGCTAACTTCTTCACCTCTTCCCTTGTACATTTCGACGAGCCTTTTTACTTCTTCCATGACTTGCTCTGAGGCACTTGACTTGTTATACCTAGTGGCATCACTCTTGGCTGTGTAAATGTTTAAGAACCCATGTTCCACTTTAGCTTCTCCATGTCCTATAGGCTGTAACTTCCTCTGCATATCCTCGTACCACTCCGACGGCGCGACCGTTCCGCGCCAAGCCACGACGATGTCTCTCCTCCCGATTCGACTCGACTCTTCGTCGTCGCTCACCGCCACGAACCCCATCCAATTGGAGTCTTTACTCCACGTTTCGCCTAGCCGCGATCTCTCTAGCCACTGAGGTACGTCCATGTGTGACATGGCATAGATGTACTTGCTCACCGCGTAACCGTGCTTTGTAAGACCCAACTTCTCGAAAAGCCTGTTTTGACTATATCTACAGCTTCCACAGTACTCGGAGAACGAGTCAAAGTCAAAAGCGTCGTACGTTGCTTGCGCGAATTCGCCGTATTTGACTATCTCTCTTCTTAGCCAAGGGTGAAGTGGATCGAGGAGATCGCACCAATCATGGCAACCGTGGATTTCTCGCCACGCATCGGATATGTCTTCCTTCGGAGACATAGCCGGTGTGTTATGCTTGTCCTCATCAAAATGTAAGTTCCAGTCCAAAGGCTGTATGATTTTCCGGGCATGTGTTTCCTTATGGAGGTGTAGGAGGTTTGAGAGCGATTCGGCGAAACGACTGGCACGGTTCGTTTTTGTAGGATCAGGATTGGGATGAGTAGTACTATCAATCGCAAGTTGTTGATGTTGGGCATGAATTTTCAGAAACCGATTGGTGGAGGGGCGGAGAGCCGCCGGGACCTGGGGGTGGATGGTGGAGGATATTCCTTTCATGGTGGTGGTCTAAGTCCTGGTCACAGGTGGATTGGAGATGCCTGAGACTTTGGTTGATGTGAGAGGGAGAGAGAGAGAGAGAGAGAGAGAGAGGACTGGAGAGAGATTTTATAGATTTACATGGATGTGCAATATGTGTATATAATAGTCCAAATTGCAAGATTATTGAATTTCAAATCGTAAGTTTCAAAATTGTTTAATTGTTCAACAACCCGCGTTGGTCGGGTCAGAGGCACATGAGGTACGAAAGTAGTGTTTTTTTCAAAGCGGCACTTGCATTTGTTTTTGTTGTAGAACACGTTTTTTGAGGTTTTTTAAGGGCGGAGATCAACTCTTTGTATGACAATGCCGAGTTGTACTGAAATTAAAAAACTCATTGTTTGAGAGTACTTTTGAAAAATTAGTTTTTGAGATAACGACCTTACATACTTTGTACACGTCATGAAGTGAATGGTGCTCTGTTCGTCTCATTTTAATGGTTCCCTATTAAAGTATATAATTTTCGGATAAAAAATTGAAGCATTTTCAAACATGATTTTTCGAGTTTCTTCGTAGCAAACTAAATTTGGTGAGAAAAATTTCAAAAATTATGAACAAAAGTACTTTATTTTTTTATCTGAAAATTGCACGTCTTTTCTTAGGAGACTATCAAAATGGGACATAGGGAATACATTAGAATACTAAACAAAAATAGATCTATTCAATATATACAAGCAAAAAGTGATATTTCATGTTACTTGGGGCAGAGTGAGTGAGATAAAAAAAAAGGGGAGTTAAAAAATAGTGGGAGCACAAAAAAGAAAATATCATGTTGTATGGATGTGCTCCGCTTTTTCTCATGGAGGGGGAGTATTAAAAAATGGTAGGACTACAAAAAAAAAAAAAAAAAAGGAAAGATCGGGAGAAATTCGGTGAACCATTTGGACAATGTGTGTGAATGTTTCATGTTACTTGGGGCAAGATCTAAAACATAGAGTATAGAGTCTTGGGCAAATTATCACAATATCCAAAAATATATGTATGTGGTGTCTGTAAAAAATATTAATTCAATAAAGTCAATTGACCCCCTTGCCTCTATGCGTGTCCGCCCATGCTTGCGGTAGTTGTCACCAACCCTTTCCTAATTTCCTTCAAATTGACTAAGAACTAACCCAATTTCCACGAGTTGATACTAAAATAAGTACTAAGACAGAACGCAGGAAACTAATGGGAACATGCAAAAAAGGAACTGTTGACCCAAGACTTTTTTAAATATGTAACCTGTTCACATTGCTGTCACAACTTTATAAAATGCTTTCACACACTTCTCCCTTATTGGCAAATTGCTTCATGCCTACTTGAATTAACTACGAAGCTCGTGCTTTGACACACTTCCCCCTTATTATGGCTTTCGGTCATAATTTTTTACTTTTCTATTTCCTCTTGTCGAGACGAACCAATAATACAGAAAAATTTGGCACAAAACTAAGAAATCGCGGAAAAAGAATTTGAATAAAAACAAAACAAAAAGCCAAGTTTGGCCTTTTTAGGGAAACTCTTTTACCTAGAGCCATCGCTGGCCATCCTCTAATTTTTCTGCAACTAACATGGATTATAACTTATTAATAGTGTTTCTGCAGATACTATACGACCAGCACAACAGACAAAAAGTCTGGACCGTCGTGTTCAGAGCCCTTCGATACCCGAGGGCTCCACATGATACCCGTGGTACCTACACCTATTGAGACCGTTGCGGGCACATGTGTATCTAAATCTGTGTCCAACGCATTTTTCTATGGATGAGAGGGGACAAGGTGGGGTCCGACAACTGGATTTGTTTGGGAGTGATGGAGAAATGCATAGAATTAGGTGGGACAGGCAGGATTTTGTCCGGCGCGATGGAGTTGGAAAGTAGCGTGTTTCATGTGTATCAAGTCCGTTGTCATCCTAATTTTTTATTACTGAAATTTTACAAGAACGTAGGGATGTCAAATCGGATGGATCTGCAATAATAATTTATAGCGTGACGATGGTATTTATGGTGGGAGAGTAGTGAATATGGTGCGATGGTAGTAAATATTGATGAAGTTTATAAGTTTGCAAAATAAATAACCATCTCTCGCGTCTTTAGTAAAAGAAAAATATTGCCTCTGCATTTCATGATACGAACAAATTTACAATATAATTCTACAATCTTGGCAGGATCAAGGAAAGAGCCCCATCGCAGTTCTTATCTTTCAAAACAATGGCTAAATCAAAGCAGATATCTCAAGTGCCTACCTATAGTGACACGAATGGACAGCAAAGAAAAATAGTCTAAACCATGGCTTACGAGTTAATTTTTTATGTCATCTGAAGTTGCAGCAGTGGGCCCGACCCCTCGCTAAATTATCCCATAAGCAAATCATCTGTCTAGGGGATTGGTAATGAGCTGTGTAGTAATCCTCCATGCATCCGTATTGACAAAACTTCCAGTTATGGGAGTACTGGACCGGTGTGGAGCTGTTGAACTGCTCAACCCACATTCCCATGCTCACATCCTCCATCTTGAACAGCTGCAGAAAACGAACAAATGATTTATATGTTTCAGAAACAAAAGCCTAATCCTTTCTCGGATTTATGGATTTGTCATCACTTATTCAACATGGTATTTGGTTCTACATCTCGAGAAAGGATTTGAGAGCTTTAAGTTGATGGACTGGAATAACTATCTGATAATGGATACGGGGTACCTCATTCAAATCCTTCCGTAAATGATAGTACTTGGAATTTGGAAAGGAATTATAGCACAATACTATCTCCAATAATGTCTCTATTATCTTATGAAGTGAACCCTAAAATCCTTTCATTTCAAATTCACTCGTCCAAAGGGGGCTTGCTAAATATGCAAGGTTCAAGTGTTACAAACCCGTAGGCGCCGATTGACATGTTGAGAGACAATGAATTTAGCAATATCGATGGATATTATGTACCCAGGCCCATTGGCATAAGGAGGATATACTTCTTGAGGCCATTCCTGTCACATCAGACCACCCATCAGATACATTAGCCAAAGCAAAATCTTAAATGCATCCATCAACTCATGTACATGGTTTCAGCAGATCATTTCTGGATGTTCACGAGTCGATCATAAATTATGATTTCAGGCTCTCATACCTCATAAGTGACAGCCCATTTCCCACTTCTAAGAGGCCGATGTAACAGATTAAGGTTGCCCATGTAAAGTGACCGTTTAGGAGAGATGCCTCCGATTTCTTTCATGACAGTGTCCACCCTAACAAATGTGTCGTCGTCGCATTTCATTATATGAGCGGCTGTCACATTTTGAATCTGCATAGGGAACTTTTGGGTTAAGGGGTATATATAGCAGTACACACAGCTTAAAAGAGGAGTCAATTGAGAAAATAATGAAGGAGAAATTTTTTTCCATAAAACAAGAGTACAGAGTGAAAATATACTGACCCCATAGTCGCAGATGGCAATAGTTTTTAGAACCACAAGCTCATAACGATCCATGAATGGCAAAATCACAACATCGCCAAAGTAAGCAGCTTCTTTCTTCAGAACTGCATTCACCTCCTTCCTCGGATTCTGCATGTGATTTTCTAATTAGTCAAATTCTCAAATAGAAATGTAACCAAAAATCATTGATATATTACAACATGAATAAGTAAAAAATGACAGCCATAGAAGAAGCAAGTTTGAAATTAAAAAAGGTAGCAACCACACAAGCACACACCTCCTTTTACACATCAGAAACAATGATATAAACACATGCCAGTTGCAACTAATTATGTTTCTAAGAGTAACGACTGCAGTTCATATACGTGCCATATATTTTTATGGAAGATCTCTTTTTCATCAAGTGCACAAAGCCAAACCAAACCAAACCGAGCCTTATGTCCCAGTTACTTGGGGTCGGCTACATGAATCCTTTTTCTCCATTGAGCTCTATCAAGGGCTACTTGTTCACTCAGACCCAGTATACTCATATCCTTGCGCACAACCGCATCAAGAGCACAAAGACATGTTGAAAAACCAAATTTCAACTAAAATTCCTGCCAATCTCAGATAACGAAACTTGAATGCATAATCGACTAGGTACTACTCACGTTATTATCATGTGTTACACAAATTACACATTCCCTTTTCCCCTGCATCATATAACACTTCATGAAATAGGTATCTAAGATAGTAAGAGAAGCAGACTCAAGAAGTATGGGTCAATACAGAAATTTGTAAAGTGGCATCTTAAGGTTTCTCCAAAGCAATAAGAATATTCTAGAACGCAGCTTTCTTCCATAATGAACATTTAACTACATAAACAGAAAGCACAATTCTGATGATTTGGGATGCTGAATTGTGTGGAAGCATCTCAAAAACACGCTACGAAATGATATATCAACTTCTTTTCCTTTTTCTGCAGTTCATATCTCGATGTATCGATACTGTTCCATGTCGACATGTCATTGTACATACGAATTAGAGCGGGGAACTCCCAGCCCACTACTATCTTTTCTATTAACTTGCATTTGCTTGCAAAAATTTAGCACCCCTTTATAAAGTAAAAATAGCACAGGTAACCTTACCAATGCAACAAAGAAACGAACTACTACATCCAAGGACTTGATTGCTGGAGATTGCATCCAAGTTTTTCTAACTGCCATGCGTTCTGCAAAATGATTGGTTGCAGAGAGTATCCCAATAAAAAGTCTAATCGGACTTCTGGGCAAAGGATGAGCTTTCCATTTTGCAGACATTTCCAGTACCCTTTGGGGTGAGAAGCTTGGGTGAGATGTGGGTAGAGAGGTAGCATAGACTGAATCAATATCCACATCACCTTTAATTGCCAATCCAGTCGCATCTCCAAGTGTAAACCCCTGAATCAACAAGAAGTATAGGTCAGAAGAGCACCTCAACTCTCACATAGAAGACAGGAGTAACAGAATGGTGGCATACCGAACGGTTGAACTAAAACACCAATTATGGATATTTGTGGCAAGAAAAAATTCAAAACAAAATGTCTGTCGGGGCGATAGGGTAGCACCGATACAAGATTATATGGGAGAAACTAGATTTAGGTAGTTTGAATTTATCATATATCGGTCGATGTGGTAGTTAGGAGGAGTGATATGGTTACGATGGAGGGTAACATTGAGGGAAGGGTAGACCAAAGTTAAATTTAGAGGCGGATTGAAATGATTTAGGTTTCTATAATATCATGGAACACAATGCCACGTAGCCTACCCTAATGGATTAGGACTTTGACGCTCGGTTTGGTTTGGTTAGTCGCGATATGTGATACTTCATGATATCTCGGTTAACAAAAATAGCCACAAAATGATTTATCATATAGTTGAACAAGAGACTAGGCTACAATGCATACTCCAAACAAGGTAAACAGGATCTATAAGGACATCAGACACATATAAAGGGAGTAGAAGAATATCAAAGCCACTAGTCTCACGGAGCATACATGAGAAAATCTGCTTTCATACATGGGGCGGTGCACAAGAGTTCGTCGCTGAATAGATGATAATGGGAATCGTACAGCGGGATAATATCATTTCTCTTAATTTCACATGACCCAAAGCTATCTAAACAAGAAATAGCGTAAAAGGAGTGCCATTTGATTATCCAGCTGGTTATATAACTGAGCCCATGTATCCCATGGACATCCTCAAGGGCCAAGGCTAAGAAAGCTGTAAAGAGTTATAACAAAGCTCATAAAAGAATGCTGATGGATCGGAGGTAGGATGTAAGTTTGTAACATACAGTTCGATATGGAAATGAAGTCACGTGTCGACCTCCAACATTAATATGATATCCATCAATACCAGCACGCACACTCAAGACAAACAATCTACCCTCCACGAAAGGAAATGGCCACGTCACATCCGGTTTCTGCGAGCGCCCAATGAATCGCTGGAACCATGAGGTCTTGGACTCTTTTGAATCTACTATTCCATTTCGCATCCATTTTTCACATCTCCTATGTCCATCAACTGCCAAAACAACAAGAAAAAAAGGAATTTATCATTCAATTGCTGGAATTACATAAAGTAAAATGTCAAAGACCCCACATTTTACTAGCATAATAGTTCGCTTTCCTTGCCAGATTCAAAAACACAAGTCCACAAAACTAAAATGGTCATGCAATACCAGCAAAACCACCAGTATGGAGAAATTAGGCAGCAAACTTAATATTTGATATAAATAAAAAATAAAATAA
This sequence comes from Gaultheria prostrata, assembly GCA_036023075.1. Classification (NCBI taxonomy): domain Eukaryota; kingdom Viridiplantae; phylum Streptophyta; class Magnoliopsida; order Ericales; family Ericaceae; genus Gaultheria; species Gaultheria prostrata. The sequence goes on along the minus strand of JAXBDA010008279.1, from coordinate 4,091 downwards.
AAAAGGAGCCGAAAAAGAAGTGGACCAAAAAGAACAACATGAAATCACGAATTTACCACAGCAAGCAAGATTATATTCACATTCCAATTTGTTACAAGTAGTGCAATAAGTTTCCCACGTTGAATAACAGTTAGACATGACAGTTACCTCAAAAAAACAGTTACACATAATATTCAACAAAAATTTCGTCCAAGAGAGCCAAGACATTATCTCCATGTGTCACATTACTGAAAAAGGCCCAAGTTAAAATGCAATACAAGCAGCAAACTGTTTCAGCTATAAAAGAAGAAACCATGATTGACTTCAATCCGATCCACGTTCAAAACCTTCCAATTATAAGTGATAGGTCTCAATTACTAGACAAACCAAGTATAAAGACAACATTACTGTTTATTCACTTCTTATTTCACTGCTCTTTCACACACTTTCTTGGTAAAAACAGGAATAAGGTGTTAAAGGATCCAATGTCTTGACTTTTCAGTGATAAATCTAACCAACCACCAAAATCAAAGGTTCCATTGTAAAACTGATAGCTCAAAATTGTTATTCTTGAACTTATTGTTGAATGAATCAGGAGCCTCTGAGCCACCAACTTTATTTTAAAAAAGTGTTCAAAGTTAAAACACACTGTGAGAAAGCCTCAAATATCAAGAGATGATTCTGACGAAGATATAATCCTAATCGTTATGCCTCATACTGTCATGCAATCCATCTGAATCAGTAATCAAACCAAACCTTAAGCAAAACCATCTCTAATGATAACAAAATGGACTTAAATTCCAAAATATAAGAAAATGCAGTCACTAGAAGATCAATCTCTTGTTTCCTACAAGTTTTCCCTTCTGCAAACATTATTAGGGGAGCACATAAAAGCAACAAGGACATGGAAAGCCGAAAAGGAAAAACAGAACTCTTACCAAGCATATCATCTTCATTATTGGATGGTAACCCATCACACCTTTGAGCTGTCCCCCATTGCATCCTGTAACAGGTATTGTGCTCAATGACTGGTCGTTGACTCCAATCTCCTCTCAGCCTAGGATTCAGATGCAGAATCTTCGGTGGGTCCTCCCCAACCACTGACTTCAACCCTTGCAATTCAACCATAAATTGTGAAACCAGCACCAAAGCTTCGCCTCTCCTCATTGTTGCAAGTTTTGGAACGTACTCTTGATGTGCGTGATGCGGTGTCCCCACCACCGTAATGGAAGATCCCGCTGCAAGCCCACAAGGAAGGAACATAGTATGGTCACCCTTAGCAAATTCTTCACCACTCATAGATACCCATGAAGGACAGGACTCAGGCTTCCCGTCAAATATAGAAGTATGGCTTATATCCTTCTCATTGAGTTTATCCACTTCTTCCCAAGCCTTCAATCCTAATTCCCATGCCTCATCTGCCATTCTTTCTAACACTGACAAATCCAGAGTCCTATTCCTCCGTCTCATAATCTCACCTGTTATTCGACCATAACGATGCTGGAGAGGCTTTATTGGGGGGGATTCACCTTTACCCACTTTTAATGCCTCTTTGCGTGACGTCCAGGGTGCATTTTGGTTATCACTATCTTCTAATCTCCTAGTCAACAAATCATCTTGGATATTATCCAAAATTGGCTTGATCAAGTCTCCATCTTCGGCATCCCCTGCCGAAACTTCATCTGGAACTGCATTACTATCATCACCACTCAACACGGAAGCAATCTCCAATAAATGAGGGAACTTGAAGGAAACAAAAATCAAGTACAATGCAGCTATTGCCAACAAAAAATGGGACAGTTTGAACCTCCTCGCGGCAGGAAATTCACTTTTGGGCCTCTTCATCATCTAAAACTCCAAACAGAAACAAACTTCCAATCTTTTACAGAATCCAAATTTCTGGACAACGGACCTTGTCATTAAGACCGGAAATACCAAGGTGAACGCAGGAACCCAACATACACGCAGAAGAGAGCCTTCTCACTTTTCAACCCAAACCAAACTAATTCCTTTAAACAATCCAAATCTCTGGACAACCCAAATGTCGTATTGATCAGGATACCGAAGTCGACACAAAAAAAACCCAATAAAAATGCAGAAGAAATCCTCGATTTCTCAACCCTAATTTACAAATGCAAATCACCGAAACCCAATTTTCCTAGCATTGAAGCAAAAACTTGGTTTACGGTGATAGCATCAAAGAGAGATCCAAAAGGTTCAATGCATCAAGCAGAATTACCTTTCACCAAGCAACAATAACCCTTGCACGGCCAATCATCCGAATGGAAAAGATAGAGAAGAAATGTAAAGCGACGGAAGATGCTATCCAGTAGAAGAATGGGAAAATTGGGGGGAATGTAAAGAATGCGAACGATTTCGTAACCCTAGGTTCTTCGAAGCTGGAATTGGAATGGAAAGTAGATGGACGATAAAGACTGATACATGTGCGCGTATGTAATCAAGTTATGTATTTGGGGCCTTATTGGTAAGACATTCGAATTTTGGGTATCGGAATTTAAATAAGTGGAAGTATTGTTTTGTCTTAATATGAGAATAACTCCAAATATTTGCGGCGAAACGTGAAATATGAGAAACTAATATTTGCATTTTGCCCCCTAGACTTGCACATTCTTGTTTCTTACGTCATATTATTCTCTTGTTTGATTTGATGTTGTCTTCGGTAGATCCAAAGTAGAAAAATAAAAGAATAAAAGAATGTACTAAATTTCGTTGTAGTCAAAATTCAGATGGTTTATTGGTTGGCAGTTGGTTCTAACATTTGCTCATCGGATCAGATTTTGTGGGAGGATTCTATCACTTCACCTCTATATCCATGTCAAAATATTTGTCCCGTCTGCACAACCGAAGAATAAAGTATATGATTTTACGCATAAGTTATAAAAACTCATCGCTATATGGAGTAGTACATTTTTAAAAAAATTACTACTCCCTCCGTTCCAAAATATTTGGCACACATTTACTATTCACATCTCTCGAAAAATCATCTATATTTTCTAAGGTGTAATAAATTATATATGCAATATAGGTCTTGTTTAAGAGATTTTGCTTAGTTTTATAAAACAAAAAATTTCAAATCGAAAAAAGTAGTATAAATTACAAAATAAAGATGATTTTTTGAAATGTGTGAATAGTATTTGTGGCCAAACATTTTGGGAGAGGAGGGAGTATATTATGTTTGTGTCATCCTTAAGTGATACAGGAAAACTCAAAAACATATGGGGCACTTAAATAATCATCCTCTAACTTACCTGGGCTTATGTTTTCATCCCGTTCCTTTTTGGGAGTTATGTTTTCATCCCGAGATTCAAATAAACCCAATAATACCCTTTATTCCATATATATATATAGGAGCTGGGGAAATTAGGACCACTTTCAAATTTTAGAGGACCACCCCTGTAATTTAGGGATTGGGAGATTAAACCCCATCCCCAAAATCACGCACGTTATCTTGTCATACCATTTAAAACGTTAGAACAGATTTCTGGAGGCCAACAAATTACTCGAAAATCTCTTCACCAAGGCCATCCAAATTGACATCCCGAACCTTCAATCCCTGCGGTCCCATGTTGCCGTCGACGATCCTCCATCCCGACTAAATCAGCATCTTCCTGGCAATACTAACTCGCCATCGACGATCCTCCATCGGTACGAAAATCGTCGATCCAAATATTCATCATTGACGTCCCAACTTGAAGTCGACGAACACTGGAGGTTTTTTGAGAAGATATTTCGTCTGATATTGAGAAAAAAGGGTTTGATTTTTTTTTTTATAGCGAGACGGAGGATGAGCAATCTCGGCGGTCAATTTGCTTCCGCCATGGATGACATCTCCGCCGCTACTAACCAAGTTTTTCTCCTGGTAAAAAATGCTCCACTCTATTATGGGATTTGGGATGTTAAGCCATTTTTTGATCGTAAATTTTGATTTATTTGGCCATAACCAAACAACCGTCTTCATATTTTTTGTCTACTGTGCTATTGCTCATGGTGTTTTATTACTAGTTTAATGAATCAAGTGCATTTTTGTGGCCTTTCGATTTTTTTTGTTAGTTTCATTACTTAAAATTGGGTATCTTTGATTGCTCTGCAAT
>JAXBDA010008278.1:0-15222 GCA_036023075.1 Gaultheria prostrata | reverse complement strand
ATAAAACCATCTTGTTCAAAATCCAGTAACCATCTCAGGGTTCAATTAATCACACTCAGGCAAGTACGATTACTGTCACCATAATGTTCTTCACTATTTGCCTTATTTGGTTGCATCCACTTTTACATTGTCTTTGGCTGGGGGAGGAGAAAATAGAAGAAAGGGGAGTAATCTCCCTTATTAGTGAGAAAAGAAAACCCCTTTTGACAGACATGAAAAGAAATGCTAAAGAAGATAAATTTGCCATACTTCAGAAAATAATTATACCTTTGTCTCACATAAATGAAAGTTGCAGTTCGCAGCGGCGAAATTCAACCGACTCTTTTTGTTTCTTCGTGAATTTGCTCGACCAAGCGACCTTCGAATGAGCGACAGTCGATCGATTCGCCGGAGCCACTAAGTTGCCCACCGTTGTCGGAGCAAATTCTGACCGGACGGGAAATGAGTACAGGGCAAAAGCGAGGGTGAGAACTTTCATCGTCGATGACGTCGGTTTTAAAGCGTTGATTCAGTATAGCTAAACCTATTTTAATAAACAAAAATTAATTCAGATCAAGTACTAATCTATATCCAATTAATATGAAATTTATACATGATTTGTATTTTTCTAGTTCTACGATATGAATGTCTTAGATCATTCAAATATGACCAAGGTAGGTAGAAAGTGCCCTTAAAATCCCCTTAGGGTTCTTAGAACTAAATTGATGTGGAAGATGACTTGATTCCGCGTATCCAAACCCATTTTAAGAAATAAAAATACGTTCAGATTACGTACGAATTTGTATTTTTTTTAAAGCAATTTTCTTTAATCATATGTGTTATAATATTTTCTACAAGCTTAATGTTTTAGATCATTAAAATATAATCCTTCCTACCTAATAAGGAAATTCTCTTCGGCCTCATTTTCCTTCCTCAAATATCCTTGGTTTTGATTGGTATTACCAAATGTGTCCTCCTCGGTGGGCCGTGTCGTAAATGCATGTTTCCTTTTATTAGTTGGAAAAGATGATGGGTTGCTTTCCATAGATAAAATTGTCTGGCAGAGTAGTTGGGTTTTAATGTACTTCGACGACTTTTGATATGAGGAGTTAAAGGGCAATAAATGAAACGCATATCTGGCACGCCACTTGTTTCCGTCGGTGGAGAGCTTGTCTTTGCTATAGCCGTCCATTGTTATCATATCCACCATTTCGCTTTCTTCTTCTTCTTCACATCGTCTACCGATTTACCAAACTCATCGTTTTGATCAGTCTCTGTCTCCGGCGACTGGCCGCCTGCTACCCTACGAGTAAGTTGTTCACTATCGACTGTTTTAGTTACGAATTCTTTATTTCTTACTCGGCTGTTTGTACTTTGTGCACAAATGGAATCCTTGATTCTTATTCGAAGTTTCTAATGTTTTAGTTTCCAAAATCACACAACCATAAACCAAAAATATTATCTCGAATTTGTCACGGCCCACCATTTTTTCAATACCAGCTGCTCCTTATCTACCGTGTGTTTCATTCCATTTTTTTATTTTTTTGGTGAGAAGACAAAACTTCTTGTTATTATGACCCCATGAGAAAATTAGGTACTGGGTATGGAGGAAATTAGGGGTTCTCTCCTTCTTTATTTTTTATTTTTTATTTTATTGGAAAATGTTCAACAAAACATGTTATTACTTAATTGAGCATAATGGAGTTGTTGGTATTGAAATCAGGTTCTGGGTATGGAGGAATCTTTTGGCCTTATGCTGAATTCTTGGATAACTATTGAAAAACATGTAACTATTACTTTGTGTGTGCCTTTTGGAGAACTTTGTGCGTGCCTTTTGGAAAACTTTGGTGTGTCTTGTTATCATGTTATGCACTTTGAACATTTGTTTGTTAGTTTGAAGTCCATTTTATGATATTTGTTGTCTAATGATAGTTTATTTTATTTGGCCAAGGAAGAGACGGTGGTTATGTCTCGAAAGACGGAATCATCTATGATCAGACCAAATAATGATCGCGCGTTTGCGATATTGACTAAAGGGTGAGGATTCTAGAAATTTCATTAATTTCTGTTTTTTCACTTTTTATTTTTTGTCAAAGAGAGACTGAAGATTTTTGGGTCGTCCTCCTCTAATCTTGTCTCTGTCTGAATCTTTTCTTGCACGCATGTAGTAGTATTAACGCGAGATGGGCAAATGGAGGGGTGCTCTGGCATGTAGTTAATCCAAAGGACGGGGCTGAGTTTTTACCCCAGTAAAAAAGCCATCTCAAGAAGAAAGAGTACAGGTAAGCTTATCCTATAACTGGGTTATACATTGTGTCCCAATTGAGAACAGATTAGTTTATTTTCTTGTTCGTTTTTTTTTTTGCTCTAGCATGCTGATTTTAGACTGATTGAGCTGATGCATTAACAATTGCTTCATGCAGCTGGGGGGTTCTTTACTGGGGACATTCTTATCTGAGAAGGTGAGATCTTCCCAGTCTCGTTAAACTCTTACACATTCCATAGTCTTCTCTTGTGTGCAGCACGCTTTGGGATGCGGAGGAGCTATTATCGCTACTTTGTTCCAAGTAATATGCAAATCAGGTAGCATGTGAAGCAAACTGGCTTTTAGTTTGGTACAAATTAGACATGCGATTGTACAAATAGCATACAGATATTATGTTACCTTCAATGTATTTTGTTAGAGTATTGTTTTCCAAATCTAACTCTTTTCGGAAATGGATTGGTATGTTAGAAAGAAGCAGAAACCCATCTTGCAGGGTATTCCACCGCCATATGACAAGATAAAGAAGATGGTCATCCCTCATGCTCTCAAGTGAGTTTTGTGGTTACATAGTTATATTGCACTTTAGTAATTAATTGGTTGGTTTGTTTTCCCTTGGTTATGTCATAACAATCCTGTTACTTTTTGGTTTCTCAATTTTAGGGTTTTTGAGGCTTCAAGCTGGTACCCAAAAAAAAAAAAACATGAGTACTGCTTGTTGGGAAGGGTTTCTTCTGAGGTTGGATGAAACCATTACGATACTATTAGGGTGAGATTTTGTTACTCATTCGTGTGTGTGGGTCAATTTTACTTTGCTGAGCTATCTATAAGAAATGAAGAGCTGTTCAATTTGTGTTTAGGTGCATTTGACCACATTGGGGGGGTTTCCCATCTATTTTTAATCTTCTGCATTGTAACAATTACATACTTATAAAACAGAGAGATTAGAGTCATTAGACTATTCTGGTGTTAATTATTATGGTCGTGTATAGAAAGAGTTTGACATCTCTTTTTGCTGCAGGAACTTGAGAAGAAGAGGAAGGAAAAAGCTGCGGGAGAAGCATGGCGAAATTGAGGCTTAAAGCTGAGAAGTGAGAAGGCCGCGGAGGAAAATGTATATTTTAATGACCTTGGTAAGTTTTTGGTGGTACTTTGGTCTAGAGAATGGACAAATGGCTTTTGTTAAGGACAATGGGTTAATGTGTGGATATCCAATGATCTCATGTCAATTAACAGCCTTGTGTGATGTTCTTTGGGTTTGTATTCATACTTGCGAAGTTGGGCAATTAGATTTGGCATGCAATTTTATGAAAACATTCTTGAGATGTCATATGTTTTGTTGTTTATTTGTTGGTTTGGGCATTTAGTACAGAAATCGCTTCCTATGGTAATGTGAAAAGTGTGGATGGGAGCTATTTTTGAGTGTTGGTTGCTGGTGTTGTTTTCTGTTAAGAGGAACTTAGACGTGGCTTGACATAAAGGTTTGAGTCAAGGGTATTCACTTGTGCTCTGTCATCTGTGGCTAGGGTTTAGAAGGTGCGTTCTTTGGGGGTTGTTTCGCACGTTGTCTCTCATCGCTTGCTGCGTTTTGCGTTTTGGAAGGTGCGGCGTTTGTGTTTATTCCTTCATAGTTTTCGTTCTCTATATAGTGTTTCCCTTTGAGGTTATATGTATAGCTTCCTTCCTATTTAGATCATAGCTTTCCTTCCATATGAATCTTGTCTGAATCTGGTTAGTAATTTGGTTCTACTTTTAAGATTGGCATTTTCCCTGAAGTTAGGACCAGCTCGTCGGTAAAATATATTCTCTAGATGCTCGACAAATCTCTCTTGACCTTGTGTCATTACTCTCTATGAGAAGATGTAATTCACTTAATACAAACTGACACTAAAGGTATGGTAGAGGACTTAAATCACAGCTAAAACAAACCCCCAATTAAACATCAGCCGACCAAATTATACCACAACTGTTAATCTAATTTGAATCATAACTAATGCTTCGAATCATAACTAATACTTCCGCTGCCAGATTTGTTACTCCATTCTAAGAATTTGTGCCACTTTTGAAACGATTATAACTTATACTCCCTCCGTCCCTTTTATAGTGTGTACATTTCTATTTTGGGCTGCCCCTTAATAAGTGTGTGTTTTGAAAAGTTAGTGGGTACATTTCCTATTTTGCCCTTAAAAGTAGATTCCTTTCTCAAAAGTTAGTGGGTATTATTATATTGATAAGGGTAAGTAATGGAAAGTAGATGTAAAAGTTGTAAAAGTTGATGTGAGAGAAAAATAGTTGGAATTCTCAGGTAACACACTTAAAAAGGGACCGAGGGAGTAGTGTTTTATGTAATCTTTTTAATCATTGTCTTATAGAACTATTTGAGATATAACAAGCCACACTATTATTGGACATATAATTACTTGCGAATCCAAACGGAGGATGTATTTGTTACGGTCTTCTTCTCTTACTCTTTTTCTCTCTTAGGTGTCGGCATGAATGATGTGGGAACATGAAATGCTTCAAACCCTTTTGATTTCTTATTGAAGATGAGAGTTGTGATCTTGAATGTTGGTAGGTTATTGTCTAGAAGTTAAGAACTACAGTAGGATTTCGCGTAGACCAAAGACTTTACAGGTCCATTAAAGATTTTGAAAATAAGTGACTATGCTTTGTCAATACCAGCAGGCAGCAGGCTACAATTCATTCAATTGTGTAAAGGCTATATTTTGTTTTTAAACGTAGGAGTTGAATATACTATCTTTGAACCACAATTGGAACGACAACACTACTGTTTAAGACAGACAAATATATGTGTGACTAGACTTGGGGTGCCCACCAGTGAGACTCTGTCTCCTATATTAGCCTGATCTTGTTTTTTTTTATTTTTTTGAACAGCAGCCTGATCTCTCTCACTTGTAAAATTACGCCAGGTAGCTCAAGGGTTAGCTGAAACAAAAAAGCCAACGTAAATTTTCTAACACCACCACTTTTGTGTACCTGAAATGTATAACGCTCTGTGGGACTTATCTTGGGATTCCACACAAATGGTCGGAACCGCTCAATATTCTTAAAACACTTCTTAAAGAGTCACTGTAACAAATTAGCTCATTTTAATATCGGTAAGGCCTCGATCGATTTGGTGTACACAAAAATGTTGTACCCATAGGATTTTCCAAACTTTAATAGGTATTCACATCCATTAATTCAAGAGTGCTTTTTCTGTTTGATGCATAATTCAAAATTTCAATAATCAAGTGTCATATCCTAAACCTCGGATTCAATCTGGACCATTGGATCGCCAAACGGGGGGGTGAGGATTGTGCACAGCACCAACGTAATTCCCTCTAGAGAGAGGGAGAGAGGAGTGGGAGTTCGGTAACCATTGAGAAGTATGGCAGTAGAATCTGCCGTTAAACTTTCTCGAATAATGTATTAAGTCAAGTGGTTCTTATCTATATAGGAGGAGTGGCCTCATGAGACTAACGTGTTGCGAGCGTCTATTCACGTGAACAAATTACTGCTTAATATGTGGTTAAATATGTGTATGGCTGGTCACTATGCCAATAAGGATCTTACCATGCGCTATTCTGGTATGTTTGAAATGGAAACGGCTTCAGTAACTATGGTTGACATACGAAATAAGGGAACTTCAATAACATTTTCTATATCTTTTCAACAATGCCTGTAATGAAGTCATATTTTCATCTCCCTTATACGTAAGCAAGATTGTACATAATAAAAAAGAGCCACCAGTAGAAAACTTATAAACAACGAAAAGATTAAACAAACTAATGTAAAGTTTAATTAAAGAATAGAACCAAAAAATATTAACGAACACTAGACTCCGTGTGAAACACGGAGGAGCCAACTAGTCAATATAGATAGAAATTGTCTCCCTAATACTCAAGAATTTTTAGAACTGGAACGTTATTTCTAAACAGCGTCATTTTAAGGGCATGACATAGGTTCAACCTGTAGAAAATACTATTTTTACAGAAAAACTCCTCTAATTTCTCTGCCCGACTCCTCCGTTACTTTGCTCGCTCGACCCCACCGGCGACACATCGCCGCGCTGCTCCGCTCCGACCAGGTTATATCCAAAGTCTGCTTCTCTCTCCTCAAATCGACTCCATTCTCCCCTCTACAGGTATACTTCTCTCTCTCTCTCTCTCTAAAGGATTTCTTGTATAACATGGTTGAAAATGATTGAAGAGATTGAAGAGTGGTACAGAACCTAGAGGAGCGGTGGCTTCTGGTGATGATGCGGGTACGTCGGGTGTACGTAAATTATACATTTTATAATCATAAGTCTCCTAGTAGGCAATTGGACTTCCACAGGTTTGTATTGCTTGTCTTATTGGTCCCTTCTGAGATGCTTCTTCAGAGCTGGGGCACAGTGTCTTGCATCTTGAGACATTTTGGATATCAAGCTTCTCTTCTTTTTACATACCATGTATCTGCAGAAGTTGCATCATTCAGCATATGCAATGATTTCCTCCTTGGTGACAATCATCTCATACTCCAATTAGTGTTAGATGAACTACTCAGTTCTCTCAGTGTATCTGCATGACCTTGTCTCACGATTTGGCAAGGTTAATGGTATGGGCTAAGTGCCCGATACTGCTACCTGCGAGACACTTGTATCCTTGAAATTTTTAGTGCTCTTTGGAGTAGAAGCAGCTCACATTTGGTACAACAACAACAACAATAACAAAACCCATCTAGTCCCCAATCATTGGGGGCATGGGCGGAGATGATTGGAGACAGACCTAACCTTTTGGCAATATGCACAAAGTGGCTGCTCTCAGAGTACCATTGAAACAGTGGCCCCCCTAAACCTCCAAGAACTGAGGAACTACAAGGACGTTTTGCTGCAGAACCATACCCTCAAATCAAAGCCAAAAGGCATCACGGAGGGCAGGCTTAGAGACCCAAATTAATTTCTGTGCTCATTACCATGCTTCCTCCATTCATGGTCCACAGCATCTCACTAATGAGCACAGAAGCTCACATTTGGTAGGAAAATATAAATTTCTTGTATAACATGGTTGAAAATATAGAAATCCTTATCAAAATCCATTTGATTTGATTACATTTCTACATAGTAGCAGCATCTAGTGTAGAAAGCAAATTGAATGAGGAGGCTTTTGGAAAGGGATTCATGTTGTTGACCCAATTAGAAAGTTTGGTTTGGCTGGGCTTGGTCCATGTCCATCAACCATGCCTTATTCATGAACACATCCACTCTTTGGATGTATGTACTATATAGCCATATTGCTTAGGGGTCTAAGAGATCTGATTCCTGGACAAACACCCGCATACGATGTGTAGACTGGAGCCCATGTAAGATGGTTCCCAGTTGGCCTCCTGCCTGGATTTAGCTCTGTTTGATCTAGACCTTAATGTCTAGTTCCTATATATGTCAGTATCGCTGGACGAGGGCAGTGGCCTAGGACATGTGACTCAAGCACTTTGATGTCCATTGATATAAGTTAGCTTTACTTGAAATGGGTTATGCTTTGACTGGTCTCTGTGACTGCATTAACGATAATGCAAAAAGAAAGGCAATTCATCTCTTTGTGCTGAATTTATATTACCTTAGTGAACGCCTTTTGTGGCTACTCTTAGATAGCTCAAACATGAAGAGAAGTGATATATGGAAGAGCTAAAATGGAATATTGCAGTTCTGTGTCTATGAAGCTAAAAAAGTACTTTATTTTGCATTCAAATAGAAACGCGGGTTCATGGGGAAGTGGTTTTTCTTTTTTTCCGGTCTTGTTTTGTGTGTGAAGGTCTCGGCATGTGGGTGAGACATGTGAAAAGAAACTGCACGCTCTCCCACTACGCCCACTCTCTCCCACCCCCTTTCCCATGTCCTCTCTCTGCCAATTTCTGAAATAAAAAAAATCGGAAACCTTATGTAGACCAACTCTCGTATATGGTGAGAGGTTTGTGGTGTAAAGTTCAAATTTCATTTACAATTCATGCTAACAGTAACACCCAGCTGCCGATCAAAAATAAATAAATAGCAACACCCAGCTAACTATTCAATTTGTTCTCTTCTCCAGCATTGGAATCAATTGTTTTATTAGTCCTCTCAAGGAATGTCAAGAAAATGACAAGTCAAAACAACCCAATTTCTTTATTGAATTGATTTAGTATTCTGTTTTGCAGATGCATGTCTTATGAGTTGCCTAATAGCTGTCAACATGTTCCTCGTCCCCTTGAGGGCGTAGGCTTCCCTGGGAAGGTATACTAGCTTTGGGAGTTCACATGTTTATAATGACCGGTTAAACTTGATCAATATCATAGTCGTTATTCCATCTACTAGTAAAAGATAACTGAATTTCACTTCTAAACACATCTGATCATCGTACCTGACATATTATGATGCATCACCAATGATTTAGACTCCGGGAAGAAAATAATGTTAGCAGTTCAGTTGTTTCGCAGACAATTTCAATGCAGCTCGCTCCACATCTTTATTGTCTCTCCTTTTTCGAAATTTTGTTTCGCAGACACTTCACGTAATTTTTGTTGCCAGATGATAAGAAAAAATGACATTGTCAAAATTCAACTATGCCACGAGTTCCACGGAACTGGCAAAGTCGAACCAGGTTTCAAATACTTCTTTTAATTTGTTGGTCTATTTCCGAGATCAAATCTTCTTCTCATCTTTGCAACCTATAACTTCTGCCAGGTCACAATCGCAATACTCGCACAGAAATGCAACAGATGGAGAAAATCTGTGCTCAAGAAAATCCTTCCATGGGGAGATACATAAAGGTGCTGGTTCTGGCTGGGGCTGGGGCTGTGGCAGAGGAATGCTGGAGAACAATTTTTCTGATACCTACGCGCACTCTGAACATTCTAGAAACTTTCAATCAGGACGCAGTGGGAATGAATCAATATGTCAAAGTTCAAGTTGGGATTCGAGAGTGCATAATGCATACAAAGGAACACATAATACCATTGAAAAATGGACACCACAAAGTTTTGGTCGAGGAGTTGGGGATCTGAGGATATCAGATTCCCAGCAAGGCTACATGTGTCGTGGAAGAGCTCAACCATCGGCAGCAGGTGCATCTGGGCAGCACAGGGATAGATGGTCACGGGACTCTTCGGGTAGTACCACAACCAATGCTTGGCGACATTATCCATCTTCGGGTAGTAGCACTCTGGTGGATAATAGAAACTTTCCATCGAGGCATAATGTACACCCATCGGCAGCAGCTGTGTCTGGGCAGCATGGGGATAAATGGTCACAGGACACATCGGGTAGTACCACAACCAATGCTTGGCGACAATATCCATCTTCGGCTTCTTCTCCTTCAAAGCCGGGCCTTGGAAGAGGAAGATACATGCCCAAGACGGCTCCCACGGATTGGAAGTTGCGGGACATGACTGGAACCTCTTCCACTGAAATCTTCCCTCGCTCACAACTAAGATGGGGCTGGTTTCTTCCTGGCTAATAACATTTTTGTGTACAGAATCCTCCTTACCTATAACTCCATGCCCCCCAACTGGAATACGCTCTCAGTTTCACAATACAGTGAAAATCTTAAATAAAACTGATTCTGTTTTGAGAAAGATACAATTCATTGATACAAAGGTTAGGGAATCGAGGGGCATTCCCTTTTTGCTTTTATTTCTTCTTCTCCCGTTAAGCTGATTGTAGGATTAGAGTTGGATGCTTGTTAACAGACCAGGAAAACATGGTGTGTACTTGCCCCGTTTACTAATCTTGATTCCCCAGTGTAAACTTTCGCATGGCCTTTCAATTGTACAATTGGTGTTGGTTGAACAGCTGCCCTAACTTGGGTCACGTGTCGTTCTCCTTTGATGAATGCATATCTCCTAGTACTTCCGTTTCCATATCAATTTGTTTGTCGATTATAGAGAAGTTAAAACTTTTTTTTGTTTGTCTATTTTGAGGAAGTTTTTCTTTTTTTTATATAAGAAAGCTTAGTCAGAAGGTTTACCAGGTTATAACTTTGCAAAAAGAATGTCCTGTAACATATTTAATTTGTTACAACTTTGATTCACGAAAAGAGGGCCAGAGAAGTTGACTAGAGTGCAACAGAGAAGTTAATTGACTTTTCAATGTATACACACTTTGAGACGTAGATAAAAAAAGTGGACGAATAAATTAGATTGAAGAGAGTTACTTTTCTATCTCATTACAGACACTGAAATAGAAGGAAAGCGTTTGATACATATCTTTGAACTTCAAATCACATCTTGCCCTTTTAAGAGCATCTCCTGCAGTAATTCTATTTCTGTTACTCAGAACCAAGGTGAAAAAAACCTCCTAAAATATAACTCAGTCTTTGCCTTCCACACTTCTTTGGCCGAGTCAAAACCTTACCCTTAACAGCAGTGTCTCAAGAGTTGCAAGAAGCATGCCCAAAGACTTTAGAAGTCCCACATTGCAGAGGCTTCCATGGACACTTCACCTTAATCTCAACCATTTTACCCTCAGCCAATCGAAGATCAAAAGAGGAAGGTAACTGAGAATCAATATCAACTTCAACACAAATCCTCGCAATTGCAGCCTCATATGCTTCTCCACCTGATTAGTAGAAACCACGTCCTTCCAAAGTAGGGGATGATAAGGAGAACCACCAACATGGTCAATGTTCTTTCGTCTTTCTTTTGTCCTATTCAAAGAACTGAGAAATGAAAAACTTCCTGCCTAATCCAATGAAACATGTAAGCTAATTTCGAAATTTGAGCGTGGAGGCAACATCTGAGAGAGAGAGAGAGAAAGCAGACCTGTTTAGGAGAGAGACGGGGTTGATTTCATGTCAACTCTGATTACTCTCTTTATCCGCACCGTCGAAGGAGACTTGGTGCCGGGATGCACAGGGATTTCACACGCGGTGGTCGTCTGTGAATAATGTACTCCCAATAGGCATGCTTCAGGAAATTAGCTAACTGCACAAAAAGAAAAATCCAATCAGAGCATCTCACCATTTTTTTTTGAAAGGACATATCACCATTGGTACATTCTAAACACAACTATTCATTTCTTTCTTTACTTACCAAAAAAAAAAAAAACTGTTCATTTCTTTCTCTCTTTTTTCCCCTTTCTAATGGGTGTCTGGAACTCTGTCACAACTAACCGCTCCATGACACAGTTTTCTCAATTCATGAGAAAGCAACCTCAGGATACTTGAATCGGAATATCAGTAATCCATTCTTTAAAATTCAAACCTTAAAACTCTTTTAGAGAAATTCACAAGATTTTGATTGTAAGAGAAATTTGGATTCCGATCTCTTCAGCCATGCCTAGGTGATTTACATCTCTCTCTCTCTCTCTCTCTCTCTCTCCGTTTGATTAACTCATTTGTTTCTTTCCCAAACTCAACTTTCCTTCCATTTTAGGTTCGAGTGTAATGTAAATATTAATAACTAGTATCAGATGTAAATCTCTTTGAAGCTCTTGTTGATGCTCTTCTCGTAGGATCTACATATACTTGGTCATATGCATCTTCTATATAAAATGGAGATCCATCTCAGTTTCTGTGTTAAGTATCCAAATAAGAAAACCAAAATTGAGATTTCCATTTTGAAGCTCCATTCGGAGCAAGTTTGAGCTCCATTTTAAAGCTATTAAGTCAAAACACTACGAGGCAAGATTATAGCAGAACTGAAAATTTTATTTTCTTGTGAGGATTGTATATGAGTACCGTTGAGGTTCGTTGCAGCATCTTTAAGACTCATCCCCTTGGTTTGTAGGATATCATCCAAAGGAATTTCAAATTTAACTATAGCTATTTTCTTGTTTCCCCTCTCTCCTCCTGAGGTCTATTCATTCCCTTTCCTTTTTCCCAAGCACCCGGAATTCAACTAATCCTTTAACATTTCACCTTCCCCAGTTGCCTCCACCATTGCAACTGGCTCAACTTCATCATTGCCAAAGATCTCATCTAGGTTCGCTTGTCGAGCTGTACGCGAAAACTACGGCGGTGGAATTTCCTTAACAGCAACATTATTTGTGTCAACCTCAACTGTGGGATTCCCTCTTGATCAATGACCCAGAGAGTTTTGTCAGGGCGAGATTGACTAATAAGGTTGTGTTTCAGTGTAAATCTGCTAACTGCACAAGGAAGAATTCAGAAGCTCAAACGGTTATCCACCAAAGCAACTCCAACCCAGATTTCTAATTTCGAGGGCCACAAGGAATATATTTGAGGGGGAAAAAAGGACTGCATTCAGATCATACCACCATTCAGATACACTAAATGCAATTCTCAATTTCTTTCCCTTTCTCGTTGCTAATGACTTTGTCCAGGACTTTGCAGCGAGTCCGCGACTAGTTTACTCCTTTGAGATTCGAATTGAGACATGTCTAAGAGCACACATTCAGACCATTTTGACTAGCTCAAGTAGTTTACAATTATGGTCTACCATCCTTATTTTGCTGGCTCTTTTGGCATACCAAAAAGGCATTGTACATCATACAATGCCAATTGCACGTCAACCTACTCATCCTTTTCTTCTGTTTTAAAATGCATTTTTGGACACTACATCATGTACTTGAGACCATTCACATGTAGGCAAGTTATGGGCGAGTAAAGAAGGCTAACCTCAACCATATCACGAGCAAAAACAGTGCAGCTGTGATCTAGCGCTTTTGAAGCATATTCTCTCCTTGGATGGCTATTGCACAGCTTGCTGATTTCCTCCTCAATGGCCCTTGTATCCACACCGTGCCCAGCAATTAGAAGAACAACTTGACTATCAGGGCCATGCTCGGCCAGATAACAGTAGCTGATTAGTTGAGAGATCCAACAAGAAACAAGGATGAGATAGCTAAAGAAGCAGAAAGGGGGCTAGCTACTGAATATGGTGTAGTGGTACAGCCTCACATTGTCATAATGGCGAAAAAGTTAAATTATTCCAGATGTATAGGTTTAGCTAGATTATCAAAAGTAAGTTCAAATTCAGATAATGCAGAAATTCAAGAAGTAAAGACATCTTTTAATGTGATTTATGACTAATGGATTACGACCCAATTTCCATCGTATTATGCACATTGTTTACCATCCTTTATTGTAAGCAGCATCTATTGTCGAATCATAATACTCATTTCAATAAGTTCTCAATTTGCAAACCTAGGAGGCTAGGACTAAGCATTATCAAGTAGGGCTGACCGGCTAATATTCCAAATGCACAAGATTCAGGAAACCTGATTCACCTATTAAGTTATTCATCTCGAACTAAAGCAAGACTCTCAAACACCAGTAAGCACCTGTGTCTGATGCTATATGAACAGGACTGGCCTCTTTGTGCAAGGACAAAAACTTCTGATGGTCCTGCAGGCATGTCAATGGAAACCATAGCCTCACTATTCTCTCGACTCTTGAAGAAACATAAGAAGAAACCAATCCAGACAAGAATAGGTAGTAATAACCAGTTCG
The DNA here is from genome assembly GCA_036023075.1 of Gaultheria prostrata. Classification (NCBI taxonomy): domain Eukaryota; kingdom Viridiplantae; phylum Streptophyta; class Magnoliopsida; order Ericales; family Ericaceae; genus Gaultheria; species Gaultheria prostrata. Next base: position 1,554 of record JAXBDA010008278.1, on the reverse strand, counting down.
GATGTGATGAAGTAACTTTCTTATATGTACAGGAATGAAGTCCTAAACAAAAGAAGGTCTGGAGTCATGTCCAACAAAATAGAACATACTTGGAGAATCATTTTAGCACATGTGACATGTTGATTTCCAGGCCCAAATATCTTTCTCAACCTGCAGATCATGACAAATTTATGTTAGCAAGGGAGTTGCCAACATAAATATCTTTTTCCATTCAACTTGAGATATAAAAGATCATCGATTTAATCCTTGCTACAGTGTAATATGCCAAGAGCTATCACTTGTAGGGCATTGAGGATTATGGCCAGATCAGTTTAGAAGGATAATAATTTGATCCCAATAGCTGGAATTAAGTTATTATATTCTTGAACTTATTAGAGCATGGCAAGTCAAATGATACGCTGGAGATGAATATCTTATGCAATCAAAGTCATGAAACTCAATAATGCATGCGTCTGGACTTTTCCCTTATTTAGTCTGTTAAAAAGTCCAAATCGGCAATGGTCAATGGAAGTACAGAAGTTGATACCATAGACTTTGACTTTATAAACCATACATATTTCACTCAATGTCCATCAGGAAACTATGGCACTCATATGATGGTTCTGAGAAACTTGGGATGTCTGCATTCAACAATGGGGTTAAGAGAGGCACAATTTTGTAATGCCCAACTGTTGTGTACCACTGCCATTATGTTCAAATGCCACTTGCTTTCGATTAGAATGCAGATTAAAGGCTCCTACAGATGTTAGCCTACACAAACCGAAAACACTCAGATGAATACCGAAAGAATGTACTTTTAATGCTACATAAGATTACAGTGTTTATTATATGCAATACCTGGGGGAAGTAGCCACAAGCCATGGCAGATATTGCCTGCAAAGGTCATCATAGTCATAGGTAAGAATTCCTGGGAACAAAATATTCAACATAAAAGAACAATGGGGTCCCTAGTCCCACTCAAACACACATGACACAACAACAACAACATTACCAACATCCGATTCCATCACCTCACTCTTGGGGATAGTATAAACCTCCGCCCGCTTACTAATCTAAGAGGGTTAGTGAAAATCTCATGAATGAGAGAGAAAGAAAGCTCTACCCTTTCCTACCCCAAGGAATGAAATCGTTAATCAAATTTTAGAAGACTATTTTGTATCTCTCCATTTTCAATTATACCACAAGTGAAGCCTTTCTCTAACTCAGGCTTACATTTGCATTTGCCCCATTGGGCATAAAAAAAACGAAGCTTTTACTCAAATTCAAGCTAAGCTTTTACTTACGCACATTTCCACAATTGAATGGGAGATTTAACAACTCACGGTTCGAGGAAATCCGCGAAACAAACAAGAGAATTTCATCCAGCGGGAGAGAGAGAGAGAGAGAGAGCCATATTCCACCAACATCAAGCACGCATCAAATAGGAAAATGTTAGAACCCACGCACTGAAAGTGTTGTTGAAATGTGAATCAAACGGAAAAGAAAAGTTGAAGAAAGAATTGTTCTTGGATTCAAGAATCAAGGGTAACAAGGTAAGAAGTTGCAGGAGATCTC
>JAXBDA010008277.1:0-15223 GCA_036023075.1 Gaultheria prostrata | reverse complement strand
GAATAATTAATTCTTTTATTTTTCTCTTCCAAACGACTTTCTAACAAATAAAAAAAATACTTTTTATTTCAAACTTCTTTCTAATAAAAAAATTAAAAATTATTGCGTAATACATTTATTTTAGGCGTTTCTAAAAACGAATAACGTATATATTGTTTTTATTATCAATGTGTATTTGTGGGTATAGATTATGTTATTAAGTGCCTATCTTTTAAACGCGGGTCCGAGTTATAATTTAGAATTCGAGATTGGGATAAATTATGAATTTCTGTAATAGATAATTTATCATGTGAGATATTTTCGGGCTGATTGTGCAATTAGATGAAATAGGATAGTGGGTTTTGTACGTGAGTCAGTTATATGGGATAAGTAAGAAGTAGGGTTTTATACGTTAGTTATAAGCAGCAACCATAAAATATCAGAGAGAGAGAGAGAGTGAAGGATAGCAATCGAGATTGAAAGAATGACGATAGTTTTCGGAACAATGCATCGTGGGTAAGTTTACTTAGTCTTCTCCTTGCCTTCTTTTGATTCTTTTCTTGTTATCTATTTTGTAAGTTTACAGTATACTATATAGTTAGAGTTCGGATATATTAATATATGGGTTTCATTTTGTGGTGCACCGATCGATGGAGAGCATGTAGTAGATATGCTCATGGTTTGGGTTTGTAGTCTTAGTTTTGGATTTAGATAGTATCAATTTAGGAATTAAGTTAATGCTAGTATAATTTAGATTATTATATTAAATTATTTTGACAGTGGTCTACCATGATAAAAGCATGTGATCAATTATGGTTTTTGTACACTTTAATTCAGATTAGCAAGTACTCCGAGCATTGCATTTTGCTATCTATCGTTCCGATCGAGGTGAGTAGTTGCATGTGATCCCTTCTTTTGGAATCCTCTTAAGCCTATCGCTTCTTGACATATTCTTTAATTCGTTGAGATGGATAATTGTTTCTTATTCATTGTCCATTTATTGACAATTAACGTACACTTCGGCATACAAGGTTTATTGATTATATTTATGACTGATCGATTGCTCTTATTCCACTTATTGTCTAATCGTTGAATTCGTTATATTGTTGAGATTCTGCAGTGGCATGGGGAATATCCCTGCAGGTGACTCTGTTTGCCGTTGTTCTTATGTGATTGAGACTATGTATTATATTTGTGAAAGTCCAAGGGAAAGTCCCAGGCGCCATCCTGTGGTGACTTTGGCCACTAGGGAAAAGACTTGTGAAATACCATGTGACTCTAGTGCTCAACGGATAGGGAAAAGACTTGTGAATACCCTGTGACCCTACATCGGATCGGCTTAGGGAAAAGACCCAGGCGCCATCCTGAGGTGACTCTAAGTACGGTGTTGGATCCAACGAGCTAAGCCCTGAGAAAATATTTGGCATTTGGCAATGGTTTTTTTTTATTATGGTTCCCACATAATTTGGTTGAGACTCCTATTTGTTGTTGTTTGTCGTTATGGTATTCTTGAACAGGATGATTGGTATAATGTATATTTTGGTGAATCGATTATTGTTTCCGTTATTTGTTCATCAGATATTGATCTCCTTGATACCACTTGTTGAGCCATCGACCTTTGTTATTTGAAACCATTTCTTTGCAGCCTCAATTATCTTTTTCTTAAACGTATGCCACGTTGTATTCTTTACCCTTAGCATGTCAAACGCTCACTGAGCTTTCAGCTGACGGTTTATTCCATATTTTTTTTCAGGTTAGTTCATGGAGCGTCATAGTGGACTCTGAGATAGTGTTGGGACCCACCGCTTGGACCTCTAGAGCATTTGCATTTTTATTTATTTTAATCATGTCAAACAACTTCCACACTTTTGTTTATTTTGCTTTTGTTAATAAATTTAGAGTATGAAGAATTTGGGATATTGTTCACTTGCTACAAAAATGTTGGTTTTGGTTAATATTTTAAATTATCGGGATTTAGTCTAATTATTTTGGGTTGAATAAATTATTTTAATTTTAGGCTTTGTGTTCTAGGAATTGTCTCCTGGTTTATGGCCGGTCATGTTTCCGGATGGGGCATGACACTTTAACCACAATAATTGAGAGGCTCAGTTTATGGAAGAATTGGAATCTCCAACCAAACTTTGATTCCCGAAAGAGCTATTTATATGAACCACCAACCTCATTGGTGTGAAGTTCAGATGTGTAGATGAACCACCATCACAATGGGAGTTCGGGACAGAGATGAGGGGGAGAGAAATGAGAGTTTTAGAGAGATCACTGGTTGTCCAAGGTCGGGACTGAGCCAAATGGCTCAATCATTTGTAGTCCAAGGTCAGTTAGAGAGATGAGCTAATGCATTTGTAGAGTTCGTCAATGGAGTTTTGAGGGCGGCGTCACTGGTGGCCGGAGATGGGGGTGGCATCCATTGTCGGTGGCGAGAGAATGACGTTTGGAGATGATTGTGAATGGTGTTTGAAGCCTTCAAATTGATTTAGAGCATTTGAGAGTAAAATATGGGTTTAAAGGTTTGGGGATTTCCCCTGATATTTTGGACAAATTTTTGAAATCGAAAATGCTAAAGGCACAACAAAGTGGACAACAGCCCCCAAATAATGTTGTTTTGGGGCCAGCTGTTTAAAGAATCGAGAAAAGTTGAACCCTCTCTCTCATCGCCTCATCTTCCTCCTTCTCTCAGATCTTCACTCCACCGGCCACCCCATCTCCCGCCTCCCCCGTCTCCGGCGACACCCATCTCAGGCATTCCATTCTCTGGTGAGCATCTCTCCGACAACCCCCTCCTAGATCGAAGTTGGGAGAATTTGAGGGACTCGAAGTTGCTTCCCCGCAAAGTACGCTGGAGAAGGAAGGATCTTAGTAGCATTTCAGACCGGGAAGTTTGTTGCTTCATGATTTCATGCAAAAACTATACTAACATTGATACAGTTATTAACTGGCTGGAAAAGCATTCCAAATTGAAAAACTGAGGATCAATTGTCCAACCTTTTTTTAGTATATCATTCTCTTGATACATTTCTAGGTGGATATTCTGGATGATGGTTGCCGACCCGTATAGGAATACAAATTTACGAGTTGGAATAGATGTTGTGAATAACATTTTTAGTAATTTTGTTTGGAGTTTTTCAATGGACCTTGTGGTTCATTTAAAGAGAGGCTGACCGGAGAGGGGTACGCCGATGATGGGTATCTCCGGAGACGAGGGAGGTCGGAGATGGGGTGGCCAGCGGAGTGGAGAGGGGTGGAGTAGAGATGGTGAACGAGGAAGATGAGGGGTTCAACTTTTCGATTTTTTTAACAACAGGCCTCAAAACGACGTCGTTTTGGGGCTGTTGTCCACTTTGTTGTCCCATTTTGTTGTACCCCCAGCACTTTCATTTTGCGATGGTGAAAGGTGTAGGTGCCACTCATTCGGTGTACAATTGAGGTGTAAATTTTGGGGTACCCATAGCATTTTTGCTGAAAGAAAATGCCCCAAACAAACCTATCTCAGGTTTCATCTCGTAGCACTCCAAACATAGGGAGTGACTCACTAACTGACTCTGCATGAGAGAGAGAGAGAGAGAGAGAGAGAGAGAGAGAGAGAGAGTTATCGTTAGAAGCCTAAGATTAACATCATCAGAACCCCTAATCACATCACAACCACATGAGCACCACCTCTTCAACCTATTCCTCCTTCGCTCCAAGCTCCCAATAACAGTCTTCAACCTACCTTTCCTTTCCAGCGTCGCCGCCTCTGACCCTTCCGACCTCTCCTTCTTTCTCCGCACCAACTTCCTCTCCGGCTCTTCCCTCAAACTCTCCTACATCCCCACCTTCACATCCACCACCACCACAACCATGACCGCCACCTCACACTTCTCCATAACCCTAAAACCCGGTGATGAAGCGGGTGGTGGTGAATTGCCGTTGGGGCGTTAATTTCCCAGCTGGTATTAGCAAAAAGATGCCGTTTTTACGGTGAGTAAGATTGGTATAGAGAGGGTTGATAAGGTGAAAGAAGTGAAGGAAATTGAGGTGAAAAGTACTAATGGCAATGTGGGTGATTTGGAGCTGTTGAAGGGCTTGTGTCTTTCACGTCCTCGTTTCCAATTTTCATAACAGCTCGATTCGAGATTAGTTTTGAGTGGATAAAATAGTTTAGTATCGTGGCTTACTAGTTAGGTCATAATCTGGCCAGGTCTATTGTGAACACAACACTTGCACATAATGTTTTTTTATGTTTATTCGAGGTCATCAGAACATTTGTTTTATGGCAGGTCAACCCTTGGGCCTCAATGGTGTTGCGAACAAGATACCTACTGGGTGGTTCAGAAGCATCTTCTTTGTGAAAGTACATGTTTAAGGGCTATTATTTATGGAGGATGGAACCATATTGATGTGACATTTATGAAGGAGATTAAATAGTTGGTTTAGAAGATTTTGATAATAAGGGGGGATAAAACAGTATTTGGTTTGTTTTGTAATTGAAATGAGGGATAAGGATAAATAAAAGGGTTTGGGGTGTATTGGCTTGGATTAGGGAGGAGTTCTTTGCCCGGATTAAATATGGTTGAGGTCTAATTTGGGTTACAAATGGGCTCCCAAACCATGCCATTCGTGTGGGCCCGAGATTAAATAGTCTAAGATCCCTTATTTGGCTCCAAATGAGCCCTAAACGATTGGAACCTAGGGCCTAAAGTGAGACCCCTGTTGTGAGTGATCATGACCGTTCAAAAGTGTTCTGCACGATCCGGATTTTAAATAAAACTATTCCGGGAAAGAGTCTCTTTTTCCTTGAAGAGTTTTATATAAAATTCAGACCGTTAATTACCGAACGAATAACTGTGATTGCTTAGTACAAAAGTGTTAACAATTAATCTCACTACATGTCCCCGAATCCAAATGATTTGTTTGCTTGCATGTTAAAATAGAAGACAAATGCTACACTAAATGCCCAATAAGAGACAATAAGAGACCAATGGCTTGTAGCCTAGCGATTATCTCCTAATACTCCCACAAAGGAGACCAGTGTTCGAGCCTCAGCAGAGGCGTTTGGGGTTTAGGGCTATGGATGACCTCTAGACTCCCCTCAAGACTAACTGACTGACTCCCCGCTAACCCCCACAGATGTATCGAATGAAAAAAAAAAATAAAATTGCACAATAAGAGCAACCGTTCACAAAAATATTCTGCGGTTTGGATTATTACACATTAATCCACTGATTGTGTTCAAAATATCGTATTTGATTCGATTCGGTCTCACCAAATTTTTTGTGCAGCCTTTGTTAAGCGGATCATGAGTGAAACTTTGAAGCCCCAATCGAATCTATTATCAGGTTTATTTTTTGTACTTCCGTAGTTAACCGGATCATGGTTGAAACTTGTATCAGGTTTCATCTCATCGCATTCCAACTACGGGGAGTGACTCACTGACTGAGAGAGAGAGAGAGAGAGAGAGAGAGAGAGATGAAGTTATCGTTGAAAGCCCAGGATCAGCACCATCAAAACCCCCAATCACACCACAACCACCACCAGCACCACCGCACCAACCCATTCCTCCTCCGCGCCAAACTCCCCATAACAGTCTTCAACCTCCCTTTCCTCTCCAGCGTCGCAACCTCCGACCCTTCCGACCTCTCCTTCTTTCTCCGCACCAACTTCCCCTCCGGCCCTTCCCTCAAACTCTCCTACACCCCCACCTCCGCATCCACCACCACGACGACGACGACCGCCACCTCACCCTTCTCCCTAACCCTAAAATCTGGCGTCAGCCTTTTCGGCTCCCCAACCAACTCCCCTCTCATCATCTCCGCACACTTCACCCTCTCCCCTCAAAATCCTAACCCTACGACCCCCACCTTCTCTCTCCAATTCAAGCCTCAATTCGGCGACTTCTCCCTCCGCAAAACCACCCATTCCTCACCTCCTCAAAACCCTAGCCCTAATTTGAAACCCGATAGCGAGGTCACCTCGATGGGTTTCGTGCCGCTGGAGAAACCCTGGACGTGGAAGGACTTGAGTTTGGATGATTCTTCGTCGTCTTCTTGTAAAGACTCGCTTCTTTCGGGGATTGCGGTCATGGCGAAGACGACGTTGCCGGTGACGAAGCGGGTGGCGGTGAATTGCCGGTGGGGCGTTAATTTCCCGGCTGATATTACAAAAAAGATGCCGTTTTTGACGGTGAGTAAGATTGGTATAGAGAGGGTTGATGAGGTGAAGGAAGTGAAGGAGGTTGAGGTGAATAGTACTATTGGCGATGTAGGTGATTTGGAGCTGTTGAAGGGTTTGTGTCTTTCGGTGGGAAGGGAATTGGAGGTTTTGCAGAAGGAGAACAGAGAAATGAAGCAGAGTTTGGAGGATATGAGGTATGGAAAGTTGCGAGGGCAGCAGGGGTGGAGTTATCAAGGGTATGGGGAGGGTGTTTCGAAGAAGCCGTCTATTGGGAATGAGAATTCTGGTGGGTTTGAGCAGTGGAAGAACAAGAAGGGGGGAGGGGAAGAACACGGGCAGAAAGAATCGAAGAAGAATGGGAATCGGGCAAGTGATGTGGAGAGTGAACTGGAGAGAGCTATAAAGGCTGCTTCCTCATAGTGAGGTTTGGATTTTATGTGTTTTCGATTTCATTAATCAACATTTGAGTGTATATATGAACTAAGTTGTTTCCAGTAATATTTTTCTACTTGTTCAACCATTATGAATTGTAATGGCTATATCCCGTGATATTCTAGCCTATTTGAATCACCAGAAGACTTGCTTGTTGTAGATTTGTTTAGGATACAGGCTGTATTGGTATATCAGTAGTGGCTTTTGTTCAAGCTATATCCAAACTCCAAAGTAATAGCAGCCTAGTCAATAATTTACCTTAATACATTGATTAACTTTGGAGTATCTATATTTTTCTTTTCCTCTTGATGCCTTTGAGAAATTTGGCTTGTTTACAAAGCAGTGGGTTAAGTAAATGCATTTGCTGTGATTTTTGGGTCTGAAACTTCATGTTTATCTTTGGGTTAAATTCAAGAAAACAATGTGGCTAACACATTAGAAAGGATATTAAAAATTTAACTTCGTTATCCTGTGAATTTGGCTAAATCTTGCCGTAATTATTTATGTAAAACCATTAGGTTCAAATTGTGGGATTGATATTCATAAGGTTTATCGGAAAACGAAAAACAACTCAAGGAACTTTTGTTCCAATAAGATTAGAAGTGTTGCTGTTTTCTCACCCTTGATGTATTCCATTCTTCGAAAGTCACATGTGAAAGGAAAAGACAAAATTGAAACCAAGGTACTAAAGAGCTGAGGAAGAACGTAAAGTTATAGTGTTTTGGATTTAGTTGTCTCCTACTGTCACATGAGGGTGCTGGCAAAAAATAACGAGGGTGGACAATGCATTTGAAGAGAACGAAACGCTTACCTGGATTTGAACTGTATTTCAGAAACTAAACAGGTTTCTTTTAACAAGTTCATTACTCTTTGCAACTTCAATATATTTGCTTTACTTCGATAAAATTGTTTTGACCCTAAGAAGCTTGATTTGGCCATCCAATTTTTTAAAACTATATTTTCCTGGAATAAAATTTAGCATTCAGTTTGTCCTTACTCCTTATGTGGATTTGCCATTTGGTTAACTTCTTAATCCTTTCAATCTATCATGAAGACTGCATCATTGCAGCTGGGGGGGGGGGGGGGCTGAACCGAGAAGCAAACCGGACCAAACAGGTGGTTTGGTTTGGTTTGATTTCTAGAGGTAAGCGGTTCGGTCCAGTTTGAGATTCTAAAGGACCGAAAAAATTTGGTATGGTTTGGTTTGCCACCTTCTTATCTGAATTAAACCACACCGAACCTAATATATATACGCGCACATGTCTATATATATAGTGTGCTATCTCTCTAAGTGCGTACCCTAACCGTTTGATTGCTCGCTTAATCTTTTAATAGAGTTACTTAAAGTCTTTTTACTTATAGAAAATCAACCTTTAATGTAGTCCTATTTTTTATTTTTTCTCCAATCAATATTTTTTGGCGTAATAATTTTTCCTCATTATTGTAGGGTGTTGTTTGGACTTTGAATAGATGGTGTGAATTTTTTGTTATTTAGAGCTTCATATTTAGTGGCTTAAGTTATTTAGCCTAGATAAATATGTTGTTGCTCCATGCTAGTTGATGTTTGGATTCTAAAAGTTAAAGTTATTTAGCCTTTATGTTTGCCTAAGTCACCAGAGGTTTACATTTTTTGCCCAAACCGAAAACCGGATCAAACCGAACCAATCGGTTTTACAAAATACTTGGTTTGGTTAGGTTTGCAAAATATCTGAACCAAAATATCTGGTTTGGTGGGAAAATGTCCTTACTGGACCAAACCAAATGGTTTACACCTCTAACTGTCTAGTTTGGCACTGAACTCGTATTTGAGGGGTTTTTCATGGAGAAAGCCTTTTAGATTTCAAATTCTCCAACTTTGAGGCTTCATTTCTTGTTTGGGAATGACAAGGGAGCAGGCAAAGAAGGAAGTACTGGTTTTTGAATTTGCTTCCTGTCTAAGATGCTTCTACAGAAACAAGAAAAAAGTTGATGAAAAATGGTATTCAAGAGTTGCTCTGGTAATATCTCTCCATGTCACTTTCCCAGATTTTATGAAACAATCAAGAAGATAGAAATCCTATCTCTATTTCATTGTTACCAAGCATGAAAAGTTTCTTTGCTCTCCCTCCCAGAAAGCAGTGAACCAAATCGAGCCTTCGGCTATGTCTTTCTTGCAAGAGCAGTTATTATTGTTCATTATCTCCTTCTCTTCTTGGGCAGGTGAGGTTATGTAGGGAAAAGAGAGAAATTGTTGTAACTCTGTTTGAACCGCCTGATGTCATTCTTTTTTGGTCTGCTAATATAAGTTGTTGGACCTCATGTCAAACCATATCTTCTAAGAGTCAGATTCTGATTTAGAAACGATAGGATGCTGCAGTTGCTAATATAAGTTGTTGGACCTCAGGTTCTGCACTGATCATCAAAGGTGTGTTACGGACCATTTTAGTGAAGTTTTAGTCAAGCCTGCGAATATGAACAAGAGGGTGTCATACAACGGACACAGTTCTTATTCACACCGTGTTTTCATGGGAGCCAAAACAATGTAAATATTGCACCGTAAACTGTGTTATGTTACTATTGTATCAAACCCATTGATCGAGATTTCCTTCTTATGTTAACTAGAATTTGACTTGCCGTTTTGGTACATCCCTTTCAGTAGGCACTGGTGCTAGTTGCAGATGAACAATTGGTATTATCTCGTCTTGGTTGCATGTGCACTTCCAGTTTAAGGCTCACCTGATTCCCTTCCCAAGAAGATGGGCATGTTGGGGGAAAATCCTGCTCCGGGGTCCACCCGTGTGCATGCAAGGCACTTGGGGGTCCACAATCCACATTCATAGCACAAAAGCTCAATATGCTCGGTTTGGAACAAATACCCAAACCGAGCATATTGACGAGTCAAGTAGTGTAGATTAATGACCTTTTTCCGTTTCAATAATGTTCGATCATAACTGATAATAATGTTGGATCATAACATCAGTTTCGTTGACTACGGGTGATGTCACATTCTGGTATTTTCCCCTGCGAATGTTCTGGGCATTCTATGGATGCACTGGATGTTGTTCATGGCAAGCATTAGATTCGTGAATCGCTCTGAGTCGGGATGGAGATTTTATGATGGAGTTCATAACTCATAGAAGCTTTATGCGAGTCCATTTAGTTAGGTATATTATACTCCATGTGAAAACTCGACGCCTTGATGGCTCTCAGATTTGTTAAATGAAACGAATTATCCAAAATCGAGTTGTTTTCGGCTTGTGAAAAGCTCGTTCAAGATATACTCGTTAAATTAACAGTTTTAACAAGTTTGTTTTTTAAAGTTTGTGTATGTTTCAAGCTTGAACAACTTTCTATTTAGCTTGATAAGTTTATATTGTTGAAAATAAGCTACTTTAATTTCGCTTGCAACTGGTTCAAGCAATATTCAATAAATCATGGGGGTGCTTGGGATCAAATATTTTAAGATTCTACATTGTGGACTGTAGGTCGTAGATTATAAAGTTTTATTTCAATGAGAATCTATAAAAGCGCTTGGATAACATGTTCAAAATAGATAATGTAAATGAAAATATAATAGAAATTCTAAAAGCTAATCCAGAGAACTTTTTTGAATTTGATTTGATCAGAGTGTCTGGGAGCCAATTATTTTTTAGATTCTGAATTGTGGATTTAAGATTTAGATTTTGTATAATAATGAGAATCAATAAAACTATATACTGTAGATGATATGTGCAAAATAGATTTTGAAGAAAAATTTTGTGATCGAAAGTACAATGAGAATCCAAACAGCTCCTTCAGAGGTATTTTTTTATTTTGATTTATTAATAATACGTTTTGTTAGAATCTATTAGTTCATAATTAACTCCCAAACACGGCCATATTTTTAAAATACATGATGCAAAATGGGTTAATGTTAGCTGCCAAACAGGCCTACGTTGATGACCGAATAGTGTATATGAATGTATTTGGCTTCTCTTTTCACATTGCGTAAGGCCACGTTCCACTAACTCAAAAAAGATAAAAAAATTAGCTTATTCTTAAAATCGAGGCAATCACTTTCTCACACTTCATCACATAAAAAGTGTGAAAAGCCAAAAAACTCTCTTAGCGGAACACCTCCAGTAACTAATACGTGTTCCGGGGAGTGAACAAGGTTACTCCGGTTGTGTTTGGTTTGAGTTTTGAATTTTGGTATTTGTAATGATTAGAGGGAGAAATATAGATAAAAATTAAAAAATAAAAATTAATAATTATAGAGAAATAGAGAGAAAAATAAAAATAAAAATAATATTAAAAATAAAAATAAAAATTATATAATAATTAAGAAAATCAGTTCTTAAAAATAAAAACGAACAAAGCCTCCGTGTTTTCATACAATACAATAATTATGACCATGCGGCACGCGGGCTCTTGGCTCCTGCAGATTTAGATAGAGATAGAGATAGAGAATATACTGGAGTTTAATACTATGACAATGATTGTCGTGACAATTTAACAAATTTACCAAGAGCTCGCTGTTGGTCAAAGCTTCGTTATAGAAGTGGTCCAAGTTTAACTAGGATGCCTTTTGGACGGAGGGTGGAGGTTTCCAAATTTGGGTTTACACATTTATCTTGAGATACTATCCCACTAATTCAAAAAGTCAAAATTCAACTTATTATATTTTTCGAAACAAATCATCTCCTCACAATATATCACATAAAAAGTCAGCGTATTTTTCGAGCTCTCACATAAAAAAGTCAAAAAATAAAAAAGAAAAAAAGTCAAGTTTTAGTGGAACACCCCCTGAGCCAAGTTACGGACAGAGTAGTAATTTCCTCTTTTTTTTTTTGAGGTAAAATGCTAACCGGGCATACGTTAAAGTTGAAAAAATATATTGAAATATGAGAAAAGTGTATAGAAATATGTCAAAGTGTATTGAAAAATGTAAAATGTTTTGGAGTGTTTTTTTATTTGCTTATGTGCTTAATGTGTGCCCCTCGGCACATCCGGACCGTTCAAAGTGTGTCGGGATTTGGAGAAAGAAACAGGAGAGAGAAAGAGGAGAGAAAAAGAGATGAGAAAATATTTTAATCTGGACCGTCCAATAAATTTTTAGATGATCCAAATATATCGAAGAGGCACCGCATCAGCTACTACACTATTTGCACCCAAATTTTTGTCGAAGACCCCTTTTTGTGTGGTAAAGATGAGAAATACTCGAGTGAGAGTCGTGACAAAAAAGAACTTAGTGGAGTTCGAGAGAGAAGTGGTCCAGACTCCAGCCCAACTGTCGACAAAAGGGGGCTCCTAGGGAGGGTACGGCGTACTCTCTTGGCGTACTCTCTTACTCGCCGCCTCCTGTCGCTTCTCTCTCTCTCTCTCTCTCTGCAGAACAATAGACGCCACATAAGCTGAGAGTTGCGCTCTCTCTCTCTCTCTCTCTTCCCCCCGCCTCCCCTGCCTTAATCAACCCCCAAAACCCGCTAAAATCTCTCTCTCTCTCGTGTTTCTCTCAGGACTTCTTTTTGTGGTCCCTTCTACTGCACACTCACTTCTACACGAGCCGCGTTTCTCTCTCGCTGTCTCTGTGTGTGTGTGTGTTTCCGTAGCCCGTTTTTCTTCTCCAATGGCGACTGTTAATCTTCCGACGGGAATGCCTACCTTGAAATCCGAGGCGACTAGGCTCTACGATCGATTCTCCTCATCGCCCAAGTTCGTAACCGACTTCTTTCCTGATTCGAGAAGCCTGAAGAGAAGTATTCGCAAGAAATTCTTGTCCGTTCGATCGATGAAGATCGCCGACCACACTCAAACTGCTGACCTTTCGTCCCACAACGGCCCTCTTATTGCTTCTGTTACTGTGAGTCGCTTCCTTCTCTCGTTAGCTTTTCCTTATATATATATAGAGGCTGCATGCGCAGTTTTTTTTTTGTTTACTTCTAATATTTTTTTTATGGATTTATCTGTTGAGAGTCAACCCCTACTCTCCATGGATCTAGAATCCTCTGTACAGTAAACTAGAGAATTCTAGAATAGTCCGGAAGGTTCAAGAGTAGTGGAGCTCTCTCTTGAAGGGTCGAAGAATAATCTAGATAAATCTAGAATTGTCTACAATGTTCTAGATATTTCTGGAAGGTTCTAGAAGTGGAGCAACCTAGAGAGAGTTCCAGAGGATTCCGGAATATTCGAGAAGATTATGGAAGACTCCGCTACATGCTAGACTTGTGTGGGATATTTTCTAGGAGGATTCTAGAAGAAAAATATGGACCGTTGGATGAGAATGATCTTGGCCGTCAATTGAGGAGGTAGATGGCTATATAAAGGAAGGATGAGATCATTTAACATAAGCTCACCTAAGCTCACATGGAGTGCACCTAAGAGAGTGCACATGAGAGGCCACCCTAGGAGTGCACCTAGGAGAGTGCACATGAGAGCACACTAGGCGTACAAGCATGAACATGAGAGCACATTTGGAAATGTTCTTGGAGAGTGTACCAGGGAGAGTACACTTGGAGCGTGCCAAGAGTTGGAACTAACCTAGAGTGGTGTGAGTGAGATTACCCTTGTGGGGGAGCAGTTAATTGTATGTGAGTGAGAAAAGTGTAAAGAATACTTTGTAATCAATAAAAGCTGTATTGTTATGTGCTTTTTCCGCTGTGCTACACTCTACATTATCTAATGATGATCCTCCTATATAAAATAATTCTAAGGGTCACATAATGTGTGTGCGCATGAGTGAGAGTGTTAAAGCGTCTCAAATCTCAAATTACTAAAATTCATGGGAGTAATGATTTAGAGAGCAACGAGTGAAGGGTCCTATTGAAGTATTATGAGGATTTAGAGTTGGACTTTGGGTAATATATTCAGATGCTCGTAAATTTTGTTGGTTCTTAATTTGTTAATCTGTTTACCCGGACATCCTGCATTCATATCCCCTTGTTAATTCACTAGGGTTCCACATGTTTGTACCATTGCTAATTCTACATTTCCAAATTATTTATGTCCATATTGTGTGGGATTGGTTATCCAAGGGATGCGGAATCGGAATTACCGCACTGAGTGTTCCATTCAAGCGCAGAAAATGCAGCCAACGGATTCGTAATCCAATTGCATGTCTCATCTGGCCAATCAAACAGGACCACATTTTATGTCAATATTAGACACCTACACATATCATGTAAATTGGTATTTGGTATAATTGCTTTCAAACTATAGAATTTCCAGAAAGAAAGAAGAAGATTTAGCAATCTCTAAAAAATTTACCATCAGTGGTTTCTTGGAGATTTCTCCTTCTCCTTGTCAAGATGAACTCTGGGAAACATCAACACAAATTTTCAACAATGGATTGACTAGGCATGTCCAGCTATTTTTCCGCAGCAACAATGCCAGCAGTGTTGCATTTTAACTGATTCGAATGGTCACTTGATAGTATATTTCAAACTTCTATATCATAGCTTGGCTTGGTCGAACCTGTTCAAATTAACCAAATGTCCTCACGATAACTGATATTGGCCATGGATGCTGATGTTCAGATTTATGGCTTTCAAAACTTGAACTATATGCGATTCACTTTCTTCGGCAAGTAAATAAGTGATTCTTGGTGTGTTAAGACTAGGTAAGAATTTTATGAAGTTGGGAGGGAGTACTAGATGTCTTGATGCAACTGCACGGACTTTTAAACATTAGCAAGCTTTGCGACGGATAAACTTTTTTTTTGTTTTTTTCCTCTGTGGGGGCTTTGAGGAACCCTTTTCATGGTCAGACTCGCCCTCCAGCGCTCAAGTTCCAAATAACTTTGAATACATAGGATTATCATAGCTGGAGCTCCTTCATGTCGTGACTTGTATGTAGACCATTCCACTTGGCCAATTGTATCCTTCCATTTATCTTTCATTGTCGTTTGAGAAGTATTCTCCTTTTCCAGTAACATTTAACCACCAGGATTTTATTTTCTCAGGACAAGCCAAACTCTCCTTTTGAGCCTCAACTGAGTGATACTGTGGGGCAGGTAAGGACAACCTTAAATTCTGTAAGGAAAACAAAGATTGTTTGTACAATAGGTCCCTCCACAAGCTCAAGGGAGATGATATGGAAGCTAGCAGAAGCTGGAATGAACGTGGCACGTTTAAATATGTCCCATGGGGACCATGCTTCACATCAGAAGACCATTGATCTGGTTAAAGAGTACAATGCTCAATTTGAAGACAAGGTTGTGGCCATCATGTTGGACACCAAGGTATGCTGGTTATGAGTGAAATATCTGTTTCTTTTGGCACATTTGTCTTCTTCGAGATATAATTCAAGTTCTAAAATGGAATTGGCAGAACCTGTAGTACTTGCAAAAAAGCTAATGTCATAGTAGAACATCAGGACTTGGATGGGGTTGTTAGACTACTTTACATATTATTATTGTTTTGATCTTGAGGAAACATTATGCTTTGTACTATGAAATATTTATATGGCTACATGCATGTGAAATTGTACTTTTAAACACCCATTTGGCATTGTCACTTGCAATTGCGATTACTAACACTTATGCGACTCATTTATCTATTGTTGTGTGTGTGTGTGTGTGTGTGTGTGTGTGTGTGTGAGAGAGAGAGAGAGAGAGAGAGAGAGAGAGAGAGAGAGAGAAAAGTGTAGGGTGTTAAGTAACCCTAACACATGGAGCCTTTATTTATAT
>JAXBDA010008276.1:0-15225 GCA_036023075.1 Gaultheria prostrata | reverse complement strand
GGGGGGGGGGTTCCCATCATGATCAACATTTCATACTATCCTTCTCATCGCTTTTGGTTACACTCCAATAAAATTGCAACAGTAGAGATGAGAAATACTGAAACATGCTTTTGAATTAGGAATTGTACAGTATGTTTTAAGGATTTTGTAGGTTCTCACTCTCTCTCCTCTTGGCTCTCATCCTCTGGCTGAAGTCTGTGTTGCAGACTTCCTTGATGTTATAATTCAAGGAACGGTATCATTAGGATTGCCTAAAAGGTTACTATTGTTTGAAGACTATGGAGATGACATGAAAATCATGTAGGGTGTCCCATCGCTTAAAAGGTTACTAATGTTTGAAGACTATGGAGATGACATGAAAATCATGTAGGGTGTCCCATCCATTCTATAAATTTTGCAAGTCAATATCGACGCATCTCTGCCACCTCAACTTCTGGAAACAGACAGGGCAACAACAAGAAGCCAAAATAGAAGGTAAGTTAATAATTTCTGCAATCTCTGATTGTTTCTTGTCAATTTGTAGGTATAGAACATGGAGAAAACAATTTAAATAGAAGCTGTTTTCGATCTTTTTTCCTTGAACTTAGCCTATTCCTTACTTGACTCGTATTTTCCCCAATGTAAGGCGCGAGATCGAGTCACAAGAATTTACATCTCCACATAAACACTAGGTGCGCCCTTCTCTCCTCTCTCTGAAAGAATATGAGCACATGGGTGTGAGCTGGGGCGGAGCCAGAATATGAGCACTAACCCTTTTTCGGAAACTAGGCTCATAATCTGTATGGTATCTGGTGGGTTTGGGGTTTCGGTCGTGAAGATTCAAATGCTCATGATAGGAGTTTCTATGGGACACCCATTTCTAAGTCTCAGCCGGTTGAAATAACTTGAGAAAACTTAGAAATTTTAAAGTGGGGTCAAATAGCAAAATTGGGTTAAAATACATAATAACACCCTGTTAAAAGATAAAAGAAAGTGGGGTCAACTGTCCCCATTTGTACCTTACTCTCTCCGCCCCGCCCTACATTGAACACCATCTCATGCGAGTGTTATGTGCTTAGTTGTGTTTTTTTTCCCAAAAGAATAACTGATTCATTGATAATAAAGATAATCAGACAAGAGCAAACTAGCATCCATCCTTAGATAAAGGAGTGGACAGCCAAACCGGTGGGTAGGCTTCCCAAGTGGCAATGCCTATACCACCACAACCTCTACTGGCCAAACAATGGGCTACACCATTCGCATTCCGCTTAGTTGTGTTTATGTGTGTAGGATTTCTGTATAATGAGTAGATAATGTTTTCATAACTTAGAAATACATGCATTCTCTACACTGGAGCTCACCTGTAGGAAAGTAAAGAAATATAGAAAGGAAAGGGGAAACCAAAAAAACTTATACGGTCGTACTGATACAAAACACTCTAGGTAAGTAATGTACATGACTGAAAATCTCAGTTTGTGTATGTCTCTTCATTTCGTTGATGATGGCAAAGAAGGAGCGTGCGATTCCACTAGTATTGACCACAACACATGCACATCTTCACAGGGGCAGGACTTGACATCGTCGTATAGAATGTATATCCCTCTGCCTGGTAAACGAACAGAAAAATGTATGGTACTTAGGTATTCGAAGTGAAGAAATGCGAAAAAATTATCTAAAAGCAAAGAACAGAAGGAAGAAGACTAGGAAAACAGGTGTGGTGATATGTGTGCATTTGTATGAAAAAAGTTCTTGGGTATGTCTACTTTCAAGTGATAGATAGGTTAGATGTGTTGAAAATATTATGCAGGCAATGCATTGTGAGACAATGCCATTAATAAAATACTCTCGAGGGCCTCTGAAGTCATTGGTCTAGGGTTCGATTCCCACATGCACTCTATCAATTCCTAGTTGGGGCTTTGCCCTGCCTTTAATTGACCCCCACTAGTGAACTGTGGTATTAGTCTCTTGAATTAGTCAGTTCTTTGAGTCAGAGACCGAATTCCCGAAACAAAAAAAGAAGATTCAATACTCTCAACCCCTTGATCATTGTAGTGTATTCAAGGAAAGAGAACTAGACAAACTCAAGGAGAAGTAGATGTCACAAATACTGACTGGAAAACTGGAAGTCTGGAATGCAGAGGAGAAAGTGCAGGAAAGATTGGAGTATTAAAGTCATTGAAGTACATACTCTTGTGGTGAGCCGAATGCAGTCGAACCCAGAGCTTCTTCAATGGAGAGAAGAGGGAGTGAAGCCACCCCATTTGGAGAAGAAGTGGGTGTGGCTCTCATGGTAGGTGAAAGAGAATGGGATTACATAAGAGAGATAGAGTGAGAGAGAAGAGGGGTAAGAGAGAGAGAGAGAGAGAGAGAAATTGGTGGGTTTGCTTAGAGAAGGGGTGAAGTTTTTAGTTCTTAAAAACATTTTTACATTCCCTTGCAGTTCAATCATGCATATCACATTTTCTCCTCTTGGTGTAATGTCTTTATCATACCTTTTTCCTCTTGAAGAAGAAGAAGCCACCTTACCAATCACCAGTTCTTTTTACACTTCCACTAATCCCTCATTATATTTTCCCTCACAAACTTCTGTCCCTTGTGTTTGAAGCTGCATACATATGGATTCTCAGCGCGGGCTTGGTACCGAACTGGAATCATCCTCTTCCGACCTAATTTGTTTGACAAATACAAATATCCACGGGCGAAGCCCGAACTTGTTGATAGTGGAGTTGAAAACCTAATTCAAATCTAGGAGATTTAGAATTCTGAAATTCCGGTATCATAGTAACTAGAGGTCAAAGTCGTGGTATTTGGGAATTGGAGGGGCTGTTAGTACGGTCAAACTGGTAATATGCTTGCATGATATATACTTATACGGTGAATTGGTTCTAGTGACCTCGCTTGTATCCAAGTAGCTCTACGGCTCTGCCCCTAAACAGATCACACTTACATGCTCTGCCCCCTAAACAGATCACACTTACATGTCCGAATTCCAAACTAAAATAGGATGTGGGGTGGATTACTAAATCACAAGTCCAGTGGTTCGTCGGGTTTTTGATCGATAAAAAGTAATTATTTGAGATAATGATCTACATTATGCACCTAACAACTCTAGTCATCTAGCAAAGGTGTAAGGATAAGCTAGCCCAAATTAGCCGAGGCGCGCAAGCTGATCCGGACACGTGTTTATTAAAAAATAAAAGGTGTGAGTACTCAAAAATTTAACTAAAAGCACAAGAATACATTACTTTTTCTAGACTTCCAGAAGGCCCTTGTGTCCCCAACGGGTTCAATCCCTTGTGATTGAAGCTAATACATTTTGGGTTTTAGCTACAGTTTAAGTTTGAGGATGTATGCATTTTGTGGGGTTTCTTTTCCTTTTTGTGGGGTTACCTCCTTTGGATTCTAAGAAAACAAAACTCTCTATTGAAAAGTCAGACTCAAGTATCCATTTTCTATTCGTCCACTTGGAAGTTATTGCTTGCCAAGTCTGAAGAAAATGCCCTTTTCTTAAGGTAGTACTGTTCCTCGAGAACAATCTTTTTACGGTTCTCATGGTCCTAATTTAATTCTTTTTATTCGACGGTCAAGAGTGTCCGGCATAGTTTAAGCGCATATTGACTAATCCCCTCTCCGGTCCTCATGGTCAAAACTCTGCGTAGGAATTATATTTACTACATGGACTCGGGTTCAAGTTCATGTTTAGACATCCGACCCGTCATATCTCTGATAAGGGCATTTTCAATTCACCCTCTATTCATTCAAATATAGAGAAAAAACGACTCCGACACATCCTCAATTTCACCTTTTTCCTTGTATTTCGCTTCTAAGGAGATGAATAGCGACACAAAGTGTCCCATTAACCCTCCAAAATGGAGGGTTGGACTCCTTCATTCTCTATATTTAGAGGACACCCCCTATATGGAGGGTTCGATTCTCCATTTTGGAGGGATGATGGCAAACTCGGTATCACTATTTATCTTCATAAAGGTCAAAATAGAGAGAGAGAGGTAAAATAGAGGGGGGGAAAAGTGAAATAAAAGATTGAAAAAGTAGATTTGAAGGACAAAAATAGAGACATGAAGGGTAAATTAGAGATGCTCTAAAATGGTGTCTGGGCATGGCAAAAAGTTTATATTCTAATTGATTTTAAAGTCCTTTTATTCTATTGACAGCTGACTGAGCTGACAATAAGGTAACAAGAAGATAAAAACATACACATTTCAGTGTACTTTTTTCTTCTCCTCTTTTTTACACACTTTTAGAGATATGAAGGGTAAATTAGTGATGCTCTAAAATAGTGTCCGGGCATGGCAAAAAGTTTATATTCTAATATATTTTAAAGTCTTTCTATTCTATTGACAGCTCATTGGGCTGACAATAAGGCAACAAGAAGATAAAAACATATGCATTTCAGTGTACCTTTTTTTTTCTTCTCTTTTTTACACTACATTACATATTTTTGTATATTTATAACACATTTAAATACACTTTTTAAATTTTAACAACAGTCGGGACTGAACTTTTCTTCGTATTATAGTACTACTTTTTCTCCCAAGAGAACTCAATTTATTTATTCCCTCAAGTTTGAGAGACCTACGCGGATTCTCCTAGACCTTTAAAAGGAGGGATGGTGGTTGGAGCTCTGACGTTATACCCAAAACTTTAATATATATTTGGATTTTGTGTTTAAGTATTTGATCAGTCAAGCAAAACAGAGATAAACATATCCCCCACCTTGCTCTAATCATATCCAAATACATTAATTTGTTAGGTGCAATTTCCATAAAACACTCAGATGTTGAAATCTTGATCCTGTCTTTTTCATTTTTCTTCTTTTTTTCTAACAGGGTTCTCTTGACCCATTTTTATGAACACATTTATTTTTTTCTTAATTTTGAGAAACATGCCGACTACAGTTTTGATTAAAAATCTATTTCTTAACTAATCTTAAGAACATGGATATTCCATGGTAGTTCGCCCTAAGGGTTAGTCCGGTTGGTTGGTGAGTTTGTTTCTCACACAATTGATCAGTGTTTAATTCTTGGGTCAGATCGTAAGAAAATAATTTCTGGGGAATCTTCAAATCCCGGCGTGGATGGTCTGCCTTTGACTGGACCGGAGAGCAGAGTAGTGGACAATCTTAACCGTTGAAAAAAATAAAAAAAATATTCCATGGTAGAGAGTAGAGACAACTCTTCAATGATACAGGTAGATGGAAGATTTGGCTTCTGGATATGAAGTTGATTGATGTTACCTCTGAGGATGTTATATTTTTATTTTCTTGGCATGATATTCTTTAGAGGTTGCAATGTCTTGGCAGGGTCTACGACTCCTTGGGAAGTCATAAGTTCCAACTTTCATAGTGAATTAATAAAATATTTTACATAAAAAAAATTAACAAAACTTTCTTTACCTATTCTTCTCCCTTGCGGCGGCCCTAGGGTTTCGATGTGGGGGAAGACTACATGTCTTCTATGACTCCATTTGAAATTGGATCCTTTCCCGTCCTTAATTTGAATTGGGAATCTGCATCATCCATTTGCTGCAATTAATGGTTTTGATTTGTTCAAGAACTCTTATCGGTAAGAATTTTTGAGCAAATCTGAACTATCGATTATCTCAATGTATGTTCTAGATTAGTACTAGTACTGTCATATCCAGTCTAAAACTTGGATTGGAGAGGATCCGAACCCTGCCTATCTTGTTAGATTCCTTTAACATTGGATCAAAAAAAAGTTCCCTCCAGCATTATTCGCATAATCAATTTGTATCCTCACAATGACAATATGGTGATCTTTATATGAAGATGCCAACTAGACAAACGACCCAAAAAAACAATGATAAAAACAACCCAAATAATACAAACGACCCAAAAATACAAAAGACCGAAGAACGATCTAAACCCCCATCAAGGAAGGGTATAAAATGGCAGTGAAGTACGTGAAGACATGGATAACTAACCAAAGGGTTTAGCTTGTTATGATTCTTAGATATGGGAGATCGACATCCCAAATGGTAGTAGTTAAAGCCTGGGACTTAGAGGTTTGTTCTCTCCTAAAGTTTCAAGTTCGAAATCTCTCAGGTGTTATCAACTCCTTTGGAATCACTGAAAATTTGTTCGGTCGTTAACTTTAGGATCTCGGGATAAGTTGAGGTCTGCGCAAGCTAGTCCATAGTTATGAAAAAAAATCTCACACTTTATAATCTTCTTTTTCTCTTTTTCTAATATTTGAGGTAATTCCCCCGGGCCAACGAATCAGGGCTTCAGTGTAGTATCTGAAACTTTTAAATTGGGCTTGCAATTCAGGTTCAGTAAGCCCAAAGATAATGGACTCATTAGAGAGGGCAATGAAGTTTGACAGACAAGCCCATAAAGTCCTGAGGCGTACTCAATCCTTGCATTTTGTCAATTACCCCTCTCTCTGCCTCTCTCTCCAAGCATATGTGAAAAACTCTCATAAAGAACAGGAACAGACACAATGGCACAAACATTACGGCCGAGTTTTCACTATTGACTAAATAATATTTCCGGAATTTAGTCCTAAAATTTCTACCATTCAAGACAAGTCATTTCTATTAACTAAATTGACTACATGGTATTTAATAGTAATATCCGACTTAAGGTAAAATAGCTTTAACACTTAAAAGTCAGTAAGAAGTCAGTAAGCCAAAGTGCCATTGACTTAATGGGTCTTGCTCTACTACATTCCACACATCAAATTTTTGTTACACCTCATCTAAGGGGTCCTCAACTCAAGCATCTCAAATTCACCATCCTTCCACCTCAAAGCCGAACCAAGCGCGACCATCTCCATCATCTTCCTCAACTTCTCATTTTCGCCATATCTCCGTTTTGAGCTCCAAACTTCTGATTATGTATATTGGAATCTAAATTGTGTGTTAACTTAGCCTCATGTATCAAAAACATGCTTTTGAAAAAATTGCCCGAAACCCATAAACCAGTTGTGGCCGCAATTACATCCGCTACCTAATAGCCCACAGATGCTACCTCTAACATTGTGGCCGCAATGTATAACCTGACAGTCGCTAGATATGTTTCTGCACAGGTTGTTGATTTTGCTTGGAAATTGATTCTGACGTTGTTTATATTTTGTTTGGCTATTCATATGTTATGTTTATCCTTATTTTCATCACCTAAACTTAAGAGGGCGTTTGGGAACCTACTTTCAGCTTTTCATTTTTAACTTTTTGGCTTTTTGATTTTTTGGATTATGGCCAGAATGACTTTTGAATCTGGGATGAGTGTTTGGGAGAAATGTACATAATGCATTCTGGGAGAGAGAGATGAGAAAAATTCATAAGTAGAAGTTGAAAAGGAGGTGTGAACCTCTTTTTGATTTCTTCTCTCTATCCCCAAAAAATGGAGAAACAGTTTTTGGGAAAACTCTTTCTCCCCTTAGCTGCCAAACACCCTTAAACCAAAAAAGAGAAACCAAAAAATCAAAAAAGAGGCTCCCAAACGGAGCCTTAAGTAAAGACCACTTTTTTTTTTGTGATAACCGGATGTCCAGGTCATTTTGAGCTAACGCATCCCGATTAATTCTGGGACTCTAAAGTTAACGACTGGGCAAATCTCTAGTGGCCCCAAAGTTTGGAATGTTTGGCCTCTGTGGAAATGGAACATGTGAAATTATGGAGGTGAACTTATTGCTTTCTCATAATCACTTGGCCAAACCCCTTGGGGTTAATTAAAGACTACCTTTCTACTTTTTTTTAATATCTCTTTACTTTAATTTTTTAATTAAAATAAGCCCTTTGAATCCTATATATGGCAATGCCAAAATAACCAAATTCCAATCATATTATTAAAATTTCGATTTTCAGTTTTAGTACAAAACAAAACCAGAAACTGCACATTTCAATTTTCACCGATATACTAGTAGTAGTTTGAAACACAACTTTATTACTTTCATAAAAACCATGCGATAGTGCAATTGCCCTTTAAAAAATCGGAGGAACAATTACCGGGACTTTTCATCCCAAAATCAATATTTTTCAAAAATTCATTGTTCTATACTTAGCCAGGTTTTGAGAAGACAGAAGCGAAAACATTAGTATTAGTAAATTACTTAATAAGTAATTAAGAGACTAGTTTAACCCTAATACCTAGTAGAATGACTAACCTACCTTAGAAGCTAGAAGTTTGCATACCAACCATTAAAGTATAATAAGTTGCACATAATCCCTAGAAATTTTTTAAATCACCTTTGAACCCTTCTAATGAAATTGCACTTTTGCCTTAAGATATCTAAGTCACACTTTAAACCCTAAAAGTTTATTTAAGTACATGTTACTTATAGTCTCTCGTATTCATTGTTATGCTTCTTGTTTCATTGACTGTATTATGAATTGCAAATACTCTGCTGTTGAAATGTTGTGTTAATGCTGTGCTAGAATGGACTTAGATTCATGGAGCGGGTTCGATTAGGAGGATCACATAGGCGTTGTTAAGTAATGGAAAAACAGTAAAAACAATGGAGGAGGTGTTGAGCCGATAAATGACTCTGGGAACAGTGTTTAGGGAAAGCAAAAGACCCCGGATACGGTACAATACTCCAATACGTGTTTGGACCCGATTAAAGACTCCGAGTGTCGTAAAGTATTCAGTGTGTGTTGGAGGACGATAAAGGACCCTAGGTACAGTGTTTGTAGAACGGTAAAGGACCCCAAATACTGTGTTTGGAGGACAATAAGCGTCTGCTGGTGTGGTATGTATTGGGAAATGAGTTAACAATTGTGGGAGGAAAGGACCTTGTGGAGAAGATCCTTAGAATTCACATAAGTAATGGCTAGTAAAGAACTGGATGACGTGATACTCGTTATGCTTTCAAGCTGATTTCAAATTATTATGCTCTTAATACTATTCTTGAAATGTTACATGATTATCTGTATACTATGGGTTAAAAGGATAGGGAACTATCTATTGAGTGTCCATTAGTCATAGTGCTATTGTTGTCTTGACATTTCATGCCAAATATAGAAGATGGAGTGAAAGAACTATATCAAGCTGACGATGATGTCATCCCGGAAGAAGAACTGTCGACCTCTGGACTCACCTAGTAAAGAACTGGATGACGTGATACTCGTTATGCTTTCAAGCTGATTTCAAATTATTATGCTTTTAATACTATTCTTGAAATGTTACATGATTATATGTATACTATGGGTTAGAAGGATAGGGAATTATCTATTGAGTGTCCATTAGTCATGGTGCTACTGTTGTCTTGACATTTCACTCCAGATATAGAAGATGGAGCGAAAGAACTATATCAAGCTGAACATGACATCGTACCGGAAGAAGAACCGTCGACCTCTGGACTCCATAGCCGAAGTTGCTGTGTTCCGTTTTAAGAAATTTTGGTATGATGTTGTAATCTTTCTTATGGAACTCAATCTATTTGTTTCAAATTGAAGTTATCAAACCAAGCTTCCCCTGTTATTTAAGAAATGTGACTTTTTATTTAGTATAAAATTATTTTGGAAAAAATATTTTTATAACGCATTGGAAAATTGAGACATAACATATAAGATTACCAATGATATGAAGTTGTAGGATTTTTCATACAATAGACCTGCTGTAACACTTCCGTAAGTTGAACAAAAATGGTAGAGGTACAATAGAAGTGAACAACACATCTTTCATCATCCAAAAGTGTTTTTTGAAGGTCTGGATTTGAAATACTCTTTGGCCGGTAACTGGACCATTGATTAATTGTTGAAACTAACGGTTAAAATCCGTATTGTCCATTTTTATTGTACCCGTAGCATTCTTGTTCACAAACGCGTAAACTTTGAGTCCAATACCAATCAGTCTCCATATCCCCAACACTTTGATTACGTTTTGAAACGGTCATAGAAATTAGGGTCTTATCACATGAATTAAGTTCAACTTGGTGTCGAATCACCATCCATTTCCCTAAAGAAAAGGTCATTGCTTGTAACTTTTGCAACAATTAACATTGCTTTTACTTCACATGGTAACTAGCTAATTGGGGTTTTATTTCAAACCACTCATCATTCTTTTGTCAAATCAGGAATCTGTAATTTTCCCCAGTTGCCTTTTTCGCTTTATGAATTTTCTTGGGTTTATGGACTCAAAGTCACGCCCATCTATTTTCATTCCCTCCTTTTAGATCACAAAAATAATGAGATTTTTACCACTAGATCTAGGAAAGAGATATCTAATTATCTTTAAGGTAAATTATTTTTTAAAATTACCATTAAGGTAAATTACTCTCTTTTGGGTTTAGGTTTAGGATGCAGTTTCCTATTTTAGGGTTTTAGTGGTTTGGGTTTAGGTTTAGGATGCAGTTTCCTATTTTAGGGTTTTAGTGGTTTATGCACTTTCATAAAGTACCCTGAGATTTTAGGCACTTTCATACGGTACCCTTTGGTTTAGGTTTAGACACTTTTATATGGTACCATAGTCATAGGGTAGGGTACCCTCGGGTTTAGATTTATGGTGCACTTTTCTATTATATGGTTTTAGTGGTTTATGCACTTTCATAGGGTACCCTAGGGTTTAGGTTTAAGCAATTTTATAGGGTACCCTAGGGTTTAAGTTTTAGGGTACACTTTCCTATTATAAGGTTTTAATGGTTTAGGCACTTTCATAGGGTACCCTAGGGTTTAGGTTTAAACACTTTCATAGGGTACCCTAATATTTAGACATTTTCATACGGTTTAGGGAGTTGAGGAGAGAGAGAAATTATGTCCATGTGGGGTGGGTGGAGAGAGAGAGAGAAGTTGGGCGTGCAGCTTGTACCTGGATGTAATTAATGCTAACGGGCTGTACCGGCCCGTGTTTCCCTCATAAATCTCTAGGCTTGCCCTCCCTGATGTCTTTCGGCTTTGATTTGAGGGTATGGTCCTGCAGCAAAACGTCCCTGTAGCTCTTCCGTTCTTGGAGGTTTAAGGGGGCCACTGTTTCAGTGGTACTCTGAGAGCAACCATTTTGTACATATTGCCAAATGTTAGGTCTGTCTCCAATCATCCCCGCCCATACCCCCAATGATTGGGGACTAGATGGATTCTGTTATTGTTGTTGTGAGTATGATAACAAGCATACCGAGCAATGCTAGGAGCACAATGGTATTCACTCCAAACACAATTTTGTTTGCAGCCGTATGATGCACGTGGGCTGCATACCATAAAACGGTCGGCTTTAGATATAATTGTGTTCTAAAATTATAATTCTACACTTTTTGTACCCAAAATATACATGATACGCATATGCATGTCACTTTATCGAGTAAAAATCATGTCAAGACTAGAGGGCCTGCTATGCCTTGGCTTCTGCATATATGCGAGCTTCATGTAGGTCTTGTCGAATAAGTTATATTTGTAAAAATCAATAAACCACGCTGGTAGAATATCGGTATTCATATATTTGAGACAAGTATGTCTTGAAATTTATCGTCCAAATCATAGTTGTCAACTATTAATTTCATACTTAAAACTTAAAACACATTTACTTCGTGTCTGCACCGGTGCACGATCAATTTATCCTTACAAGAACGCTATACTCTCGACAGACAGAACAAAATGAACGAGTTGGTCGAGAATGAATTCCGTATTGTGCTCAGTGACAACAGCTAGCTTGGCGCAGAAGCCCCCAAAAATGAGCAGAACAACAGGGACAAAAACCTAAACCAGCAAAATTCCAAACGTAGGTATGGGGGAGAATGTCGTTTGGTGTCTTTTAGGTTGTACCACAACAAACATTTTCTGGTTATTATGGGGTGGGACCATTACACATGCGGCGACGTGACACTAAAAAAAAGTCTCAGAATTCACGAGATGTTGGTCTAATAACATAATTCCACAGACTTTAGTGTCATGAATCATGATAGTGTTGTACAATTACCTAAGCTTCAAGGGTTAGCCCGATTGATCGGTGGATTTACTCCCCGTATAATTGATTATGGTTAGATTTATAGGGAAAGACTGCAATAAAATAATTTTTGTGAATTTCCTTAGTTCCGTCGTTAATGGCCTACTTTTGATCGGATCGGAAGTAGAGTAAGTTGAAGTGTGCGTAAATTAAATTACCTGGACATTCTTTAAGTCCGGATTGTTGAACCAAAAGAAATAAATTAATGTACGTAGGAGCATAAAATGTGTTCTCTCTTTTCAACTGAGCTAGCTGGACCAATCCAAAACTATCATCCCAATTTTTTATTTTATTTTTAGAATGAGAGAGAAATTCATTAATCAAATGCTACTGACCGAGTATAAACAAATACAACTGAAAAATGACAAAATATAAACAGAAAAGAAAGAAAAACAAAACAAAATTAACTGAAGGAGCACATTCAACGTAATGACTAATTCAATTTGTTAATTGTCAGAAAACCCGCATCCGCTTTGACTATCATCCCAATTACAACCAAGCTAATTCAAATTCCTATTCCTATTCGGTGAACCAAGCAGTTGGTGGTCATTTAACAATTACTCAAGGAGATCCTGTGCCAAACTGATTTGACAATCTTCTTGTCCAATCATCGCAATTTTTCAAACAAATAACAGATAACATGTCAGAAAATCTAGGTACCCGGAAATGGTACTCAGAATGGGTACATCAATGACTCAGATTCACTTGTAGAGACGGATTGCGGAAGGGCCGGCACCGAATTTTCGGGGGCTTAAATTAAGTAAAGATTAAAGATAATGCCCCTTTTTCCCGAATTATTATAAGAGCATCAATACCACTTTTGAGTTTTGAGTTAGAGTAGAGTGCAAGCTCCCAAGAAACCTCAAAAAATCAGTCTCACCAAATTCCTTAGCAATTTGCAGATTTCTTAACTTTGCTACAGTAGTTGAACAACTTTGGTGCGACACTGTTCACATACTATTCACCTTTTTTTAAAATTCCTTTTAGGCAGTAGAAGTAGAAAGAAAGAATAGTTTAATATACTGAAATTAGAACATATAATCTAATTTGGTGAGTTTTTGAAAAGTGACTTGCTAAATTATAAAAAAGTGTTTTTGAGGTTAAATTTGGCGGTATTTTTGATGTGTCTGGTAAGGATGTCCTAAGAGGTACCAAAATAGAAAGGCCCTTTAATATTTATAAATTTTCGAAGGTCTAAATTGGCCTGGCCACACCTCAAGTTTTAGCTTAGGGTTAGCTCTGCCATTTGGCTATTGCATAATAGTTGTTGCTGTTTTTAGTGTCAGGTTAATATATACTAGTGTTTTTTTTGAAGTTACTAGAATTTTTTAAAATATAATCTCCATCTCTCAATGTCATTTATATTCTATTTGTTTTGATAAAAAAATTTGACCATAGAGGAGCACCTAATGGAAGGAGGCAGGTGGTGTTCGAAATTTGAAAATCAGAGTATTAACAAATTCGGGTAGGTGAAAGGATATACATATGAAAATCCTATCTCATTCCCAAGTAGCCAACCTAAGAACATGGGTTGACAAATACTAAAACCATATTTCTAAAGTTTTTTAGAGAGGAAACATAAGATCAAAGTGAGAGAGATCTAGCACACATTTGAACGAGACAGGCGAAACAAAGTGGAGTAAAATATTTGAGTTAGTATCTGTTATTGGTCGTTACCTCCAGGGTCTCGGAATTAGTCGAAGTGCGCACAAGCTGGCCCGGACATCCGGTTATGATAACAAAAGTGTTCAAGGAAAAGCGTGCCAATTAGATCGTGACATGATCCACTCGTGAATTAGGCCCTATAACTTAATTTCAACTTCTATTCAGAGAATTGCGTTTACAACCCTTAGAAAGACTGTAAAAAGTGATTCGAATATGCTTGTATGATATGGACTTCAAATTTTATTAGTGAATAACAAAATGGAAACTGAAAAGTTACTTGTATTTCCAGTGAATTAAGTAATGAATACAAGAAAATAAAAGACATAGCTTCTAATTCGGAGATTAGAAGAAGTTTGAACGTGAAAATAAAACAAGTTAAGAAACTTGAACGTCGTGAAATTGAAAGACAATGGACTGAAATTGAAACTTGAACGCCTTTGGCTTGCCTGAATTTCCTCTTTTATAGTAGCTAGTTCGCTGAAAACTCGCGTAATGGCCCTGTAAGCAACCACGATCAAAACGGTTACTTGAACCGCCTTCACTTATTTGAACACTACTAAGATAGACACCCCTGATCTTGATCAAAAGTCCCTGAATGTTGCCAAGCATTGGACCCCTTTGAAATGTCTTCAAATAATCAGGGTACCGTTGCCTATTTTGCAGGGACGTCTTCGTGGTCAACTTTGAGACTAACCCTTGACCAAATCATAGTTTTTAACTATGGTAAACACTGTGTAGGCTGCAGCCTTAACACACTGCAAGACTATCCAGCACGCGGTACCCTACCACAGGGCCTTTGGCCAATTTGATGAAACATTCATCGAGTACTTTGAATTCGGCTTATGCACAATTCGACTAATTTTGAAATTGCAATTTTAGGGTTTGGTCTACTTAAAAATGAGGCAAAGCCCCATCTAAATTAATTTCATAAGAGTTGTTAACACCGAAGAGTCTTAGAATTTTACTCCCTCCGTCCCAATTTGTTGAAACCTTTTGGGGAATCCAATTTATTAAGGGTGTGAAAACTTTGTATTGCCTTTTCTGTTTTGCCCCTAAGTCCAGTCGATATTAACGTGACCAATTTTATGAGGCTAATTCTTTTATATGAAACTCGAAACACATGCAATATGGATCTTGTTTGATAGATATCAATTAGTTTTATTATACAAAGTTTTCAAAATCATAAATACCAATATAAAATAAAAGATAATGGACAAACCAATCGAGATGGGAAAAATACTTTTAAAGGGTAAAACTGGAAAGTGACCCTGTTTTGATAGATATTTTAAAAAATGGGACATATTTTGGGACATTCCAAAATGGAAAGAGGGTCCAACAATTTGGGACGGAGGGAGTAAATCTTATGATGGAACAAACTCATAAGTCCAAAGACCTTCACCATGAGGCTAACACTCGGAGCTGACATTGTGATGATTAACCTATAGTGTCACGCCCTCAATTTTCAACATAAATAAATAAACATTTATCTCTGTGAGATATCTCAATAACTCATAAAGTTTAGTTCAAAAGTCATCTCACTATGCTATATCGACAATAAACGACAGATCTAATTTCGGTACCCATGTCCCATATAAACCGTTCCTCCAAAAATGTTACATTCTTTCAAAAGAGAGATTTAAGTACAACTTCGAATTCAAATGATGAGA
>JAXBDA010008275.1:0-15227 GCA_036023075.1 Gaultheria prostrata | reverse complement strand
TTCTTTTTTCGATCTCCAGTATTGTAAGTACCGTTTTTTTTAAATGAGGGAGAGGGATCGGTTTTTATAGCCGCTGAGGTTACCCACAAAATCACGCAAGAGATTTTTATCATCATGATATTCCCCGGCGCGGGGAATATATTCTTCTGCACGAATCTCTGAATCTGGATTTTCCGATAAGACAGGTAACAGACAGAGCCGGCCGGTTCTCAAAGAGAGCCGTCCGGCCCTGACGTCAGAGCCGTCCGGTCCTTGCAAGGAAATAAAGCCATCCGGTCCATGGATTAAAGCCGTCCGGTCCTCTACTCCTTATTTTTGAAAATACTTTGTTGTTTTCAAATGGTTTTAAAGGCGTGATCGATCATTTCAAGGTATTCTACATATTTTCTTTTATTCATCATCGGGGAGACGCAGGGTCAAAATTGGGGTGTCTACAACAGCCCTAGGATCCCCATGTACTTAAACCTAAGATTTACCCATTTAAAACCTAGGATCCTAAGTACTAACCTATAGATTTGCTTAGGATTTGCCTAGATTTCTAGGATTCTACATAAAAACCCTAGGATTCTCCCCATTAAAACCTAGCACTACTTCATACACCATATTCACCCATAATCCCATTTTTTTCCACACTAGGTACACCCAATAGTATTAGGGTTAGGAACCATCATAGCTCTCCATTAAATGGAGAGATTGAGAGAAATTTTTGGAAGAGAGAGAGAGAGAGAGAGACTTTGCACATGTGGGAATTCCTCTTACTTACTCTCCAAGTATTGGCACATGCATATACATGCATGTACTAGTGCCAAAAATTCCTTAAAGTGAAGATTGTCATACAAACCCTAACCCAACCTATCCACTCTTTAAAACCTAGGATTCTCTCCATTAATGGAGAGATTGAGAGGGAGGGAGGAAGCTTTGTGGACTACGTGTTCTCCCAAAATAAGTACACTATATCTACATGCATATACATGTACCCTAGGATTCTCTCCAAGAAAAACCCTAGGATTTCCCTACAAAACCTAAGATTTTCCTAGGATTTTCTCCATTAAAACCTTGATATTCTTGTACCTAAGCCTGTTGATTCATCATGATTAGCATATGGATTTTATTCTTGAAAATCCCTAGATTCTTGGTAGCATTTAATGAGAGAATGTGGGAGAGATTTTGAGAGAGAGAAAGGGGGAGAGAGAGAGCCGGCCATGGAGGGAAAGGAAGGGTGCCCATTGCCTATGAATAGAACACTCACTCTCACTTGTTTCTCACACCAATTCTTCTCCACCTCTATAGTTTCTTGTAGTAGCATTATAGTGTTTTCTAGAGAGAGTAAAACCTTCTTGTTCTTGAGATCAAGTTGAAGATTCAAGTTGAAACTCATCTTGTTCATCCACATTCAAGCAAGAACCACCACCCTCCTCCACCAAAAATCACCCTCCAATCCTTAAAGTAGTACAAAAGAAGTAGTAGTTTTGTTTCTATAAAAAGAGGTAATTATTTTTCTTTCGAAACAACTAGCCGTTATGGTGCCGACGAACCACCCCTGATTAGCTTGTGCATCTTCGGACTTACCCTCGGAATTAAGGTAGATTACTTCGATCCTAAATCCTAACTATCGTTTTACGTGGTTACAATGTTTGACTAGTTTTCGGTAAATTCTAATTAGACTTTCTAATTCGAATAAGTGATGACATTTGCGTAGTCGTATAAAAGCTCAGTTTTTAATTAGTAGATACTCCGGCCCTATTTCCTAGATATAGTATTTATTTTACCCGGTCGCTATAATGTCCGGTTTACTACGTATACTTTTCACGTTGTTATTAAGTTAATTGGTTTCCAAAAAATTAATCGGTAGATCCTAAATACTCATTTTCAATGTTACGTAGACGATATAATGAACAAGTAGATATTAACTTATAATCTTTAGGATGTTATAATGCCCGTTTGGTCTTCGGAAAAATGCAAAGTTGATTAGTTGTTACTATAAATTATAACGTTTTACGTAATAATCACGAGGAACGAGACTTCGAACTTATGTACCTAAGTGACTACGTAGTCGTAAAGATACTATTATCCTACAAACCCTAGACTGGTTTTCAAAAGATCGCGTATGAAAAATTATGATTTTACGTGACACATTTTACGACAAAAGCTGCATTATCACGAGACACGTTTTACAAGAAAAGTTGCATATTCATGAGACACGTTTTATGAGAATTGATTCGACAAGTTTTTAGGAAATGACGACATACGAATGAGAATTTGAATGAGAAATGAATAAGTATGAATATAAAATGTATGCGCATGTAAACCTAGAGCCCGGAATAGTGGAACCATGGTGGTGTATGTGTGTAAACTTGGGAGCTCGGAGCAGCGGAACCATGGTTGTGTGTGTGTATGTGTGTAAACCTGGGAATCCGAAACAGCAGAACCATGGTGTTGTGTGTGTGTAAACTTGGGAGCCCAGAACAACGGAACCATGGTTGTGTGTGTGTAAACCTGGGAACCCAAAACTACAAAACCATCATTGTGTGTGTGTGTGTGTGTGTGTGTGTGTGTGTGTAAACCTGGGAGCCCGAAACAGCGGAACCATGGTTGTGTGTGTGTGTGTGTGTGTATACCTGGGAGCCCGGAACAACGAAACTATGGTTGTGTGTGTATGTATACATGGAAGCCCGGAATAGTGAAACCATGGTTGTGTGTGTGTGTGTAAACCTGGGAGACCAGAACAGCGGAACCATGGTTGTGTGTGAACCCGAGAGCCCGGAACTGTGGAACCGTGGTTACGAGCATGCGGAAATTTTGGTGACCATCGGTTGAAATGAGACGTAAATGGAGCAAGTCTTTTAAATGATGGACTGTAGGCCCGGTGGTTGAAAGCAGTGCCATAGAGTGGAGTGACTAGCCTGTGACTCGGTGGTCGGAAACAGTGCCCAAACAATAGATAATAATATTTTAAGGAGAACTCGACACTGAAAGATAGTACGAGATACAGAATGATATGTGCGATACATCTATTTACCTTGACACGTGCATCCCATCATGTTTACAGTTTGACTGTTAAACTTTTGTTATTTATTCTGTCATATTCTTTTATAATTGTTAGTGTAAGGATTTGGGATAGTGGTTTCTGCTGAGTGTTATCGCTCACGGTGATGCACTTGTGTAATCCTGACATAATGTCACAATGTTGCTCCGCGACTCTAACGTATTATGCTAGGCTATAGAGATAAACAGGAGGAGTACTACAGCTTGGAGGCCTACGGAGCTGAGCAGGACACCGCCGGAATTGATGGCCGTGCCATGTAGTAGAGAATCGTAGTTAACCTTGTATCAAATAAATGTATCAGCTAGGAGAATTGGGTACTTTTAATTTATGGATTATTGATTTAAGACTGTATTTAGTTTATTTAATAAATATAACGTTCCCAAAATTGGGAGCGTTACAACTTAGTCCTATACTATGAACATCCATCAATCCTGGAAATTCACAATTGAATACCTAATATATATTATCTCAAAATAAAGTACATACTTAATGACAAAACTTAAAAAAATAGAAAGAGAAAAGAGTATCTATTGGTATCGATATCGTGCTCTAACTTTTCTTTAAATAATAATCAACTCTGTATCTCCAAAAAATAAGAGTATACGTCAAAAAAGTTCCGTGTGAACCTATTTGCTAGACAATTTCCTACAGTAAAAATTAATGTGTTTATGAGCTGGTTAAATTTTGTTTGGCCTAAAAAATAGAATTCACTGAGAACATGCAATTATGACATATATCTTATGCATCTTCATATTATTTGGTCTCATTATTCAAACTAATATATAAAAAGTTGTGCTATAGCTATTTTTTTATCGGATGTCCCCGAAGGGATTGTACATATATCTAGTTAATAAAGCTAGTAGAGTTAGCAAGTGATGACTAGCTCATCTGGTAGAGCTTTTGGATGTCCCACACTGCATCTCGGGATCAAGTCTCATTCCCCCATCTCCTATGTAATAGATTAGGAATAACGAATGAGAAAAAAAAAAAAAACTAATAGAGTTAAGGTAATTTTTTAACACCCTATTCAAAATTCCTGGAGCCGCCACTATTTCTTTGGGTTTTGTTGCTTTGGTTGGCGTTTTGCGTTCCTCGTTTTCTAGGTCTTGCGTGGCGTATGCCGTTGTGCTCTTAATCCTTTTAATCTTTGTATCCTTTCTAAAGATTAATGAAAAAAAATTGCCGAGCACAAAGGAAAAAATTATGGATCTCCAATGCACGTGTCAACTGAGGTGTTAATTATGAGTATCAATCACTTGGCAACAAGAGTGGGCCATGCGATCTCGCCCTCTCGTATGAAGAAGCAATGGGCGATCGTAACGGGAAGTTGTTTAATTGTTGTTTTTGGATAGCTCAGAGTGCTCAACGTACGTGATAGTGTTCAAGGTAACTTTGGGCATTCCGAGATCTCCCGAGGTAAGTAGAAGGTCCCTTCTCCTTGTTTTATTGAATCTAAACATTGAGTGGTTAATGGTGCGACTAAGTTAATCCCTCGTGAAGTGCAACAATCATTCCAACAGTTTCGTGAATTTATAGTAGGGCAACTCAGAGGTTACCCCTCAAGTATAAGTGGGCATCTCGTTTCCATATTTCGCACCAGATTTTTGGAATCCAGTAGCAAACTCCTGATATTCGTTCTTTGGGTGTGAGAAACAGATAGGTTCGGTTAGCCAAGGCAGTCTTTGGTGGTGTTCAGCGAGACTTGCTTCTATCCGGGGAGACAAACACAAGAGCAATCTCAACACTCTCGGTGAGACAGCGAATCTGTTTTAGAAGACTGTATATGACAAGACACGGTTTGAAAATTTATTATTTTTTACAGGTTTTTTTTAATAGTACTAATTTATCGTTCTTGGGGAAAACCTAGTCAAAGAAGTAATTAAAAATAAATGTACCATATTGAAAATATTCATGCAAGACGAAAAAGAGAAGGAAAAAAAATTCATTTCCAACATAATATACTATCTATGTCCAAGTTCGATATCGATATCAAGTTTTCATTGTTTCTATGAGTGCTACGAAAACAGATGTTCAAACACAAATTCGAACAATAACGTATTCAGAGTGGTTCAATGCACGTGGTCTTATATTATGCACCTAATGAGATGCACATATGTGGGACTATTCAAACGTACACAACTATATATGTGCCAAATTTTTTATTTTCCGATAACTTTCATCGAGACGGGCCGAAAGAACTTTGATCGGCAAAAGAAAAAGAATCATTAAAATTTGCAAAAAAGAAAATCTAGCTTTAAAAAATGATTAAAATGGAAAAGACTATAAAAAAGAAAATCTAGCTTTTATACATGGAAAAATCTAAAATAGTCAATTGGGCTGTCAATAAGACAATTCTTTATCGAGTAAGAGTGTTTGTTTTTTTATCGGTAAAAATGTGGATTAAATAATGGTCTTATTGACAGCCCAATGGGTGTTGCCCAAGAAGCCTAGGATTTAGGGCCACCAAAAATGTAAAAATTTGGAGCCTCCAATTATTTAGAACACCTACATATATCTACTAGGCCCAGGAGTATTGTTTTTGCTTAAGCCACGTCTCAAATGAAAATTGATAAAAGGGCTATGTACGGGCCGGTACAAAAAAATTGAATTAATTCCTTGCGGGTACAGCCCAATTTTGAAAAGCACCACTAAGGTATCCAATTATTTTTTTACCCAAAATACCCCTTTGATGCGCATCTTCCATCCTTTCATAAACCCCATGTGCTGTCATTGTCAACTTTAAAGTGTTGTCCTACCTTGCTACCTTGTGTTCGAGAGAAAGGCAAATGGGGTCTTGAAATATTCAACACTGTTGAAAATTGAATAGGGTCCCAAAATTAACAAGTGTTGTCATTATCAAATGGTGTCATATTCAACACTGCCGTTTTAAAGTGTTGTCATTGTCAACCTACGTACGTTTGAGAGAGAGGGAAATACAATTACTCCTACATGTGAGCTACTAATTGATGGATTCGATACACCTCTAAAAAAGTAGCCAAAACCAAAGAAATTTCAAACACTGGTATTCTCTCCTCAATATTCTCTCTCTACAAACGTTTCATTCTCTGTCTCTCTCCTCATGGACTCATTTTCATACTCTGGCGACCTAAACAGCTACCTTCAATCAACCAACAAAAGAGTCGATTTTTCCACCTTACGTCAGTTTCTTCACGTGCCAGCCGGATGTGGGTAGGTGATACCCATTTGCCGTCGAATATGCTCTGGTATTAGCCTGTTGATCAACTCCGATGAAGATCCAGCCAGCTGCAAAAAGTACTCTCTAGTTGATGTTTGTAGGTTGAGATTTATGGGGATTAAATTTACGACGAGTAAATCTACCTACTGAAAAAATTCCTTCTTTATAACCAACTGGTGTTTTTATTTTCTGCAAAATTTTATTTTCTATTTTGGAGAAATGACCATATTTTTTACAAAAATTCGCAATGATTTTTATTCTCCTTTATAGGCAGTATTTTTTTATAAATTCGCAGTGAATTTGTTTTTTGGTGCGAATTTTTAGTTGCCGGTGGAAGTAGGGATTTATTCTATTTTTTACAAATTCGCAGTGAAAAATGTTGGCCGAAATCGAATTTAGATTGGATTATACGTCAACAATTTAAATTTTCATATGGATTTCTCTTTTTATTTACAAATTCGCAGTGTTTTTTTAATAAATTCGCAATTATTTTTTTTACAAATTTGCAATTGTTTTAGGATAGATGACCAAACACCGTTGTTTTGTTTTCACTAATCTCATTTTTGTTTAAAAAAATATAAATTCGCAGTAAAAATTCGCAGTGAATTTTGCCGGCCGGAAAAAGTCGCCGGCCGGAAGTAGTGCCGGCCGGAAGTGGATGGTGGATGAAGGTGGACAGTGGGAGATGGAGTAAAGAGTAAATTTGTGTTTGGAGGGTAGAAGGGTAATCTCATTAATGAGTTGTACCTAAAGGTAATTAAAAGTTGAGGCTTACCTTAATGGGAATTAAAGACTAATTTTCTGTACTGGCTAGTAATTTTCTGTTGATAAAAACTTATCTCCGGTCAACCATGTCCAAAAAAGATTAAACGGATTGGCAATTTTGTCCGTTGAGAAGGATATGGTGAAAAAAGTTGATTATAAAGACTTAATTAGTACGTTTGCCGCTAAGAGTGCGAGAAGACAAATATTCAAATGATGGATTTTGAATATTGAAACGGTTATTTATGTTTGGATAACCATAGATTTATATTTTGTAATGACAAATCTTTTGTAACCGTTTTTATAAAAACTCTTTATTTGACTAACTTTTGTATGTAAAATATATGGTGGGCCTCGTTTAATGAGTTCGATTCAGGCCTCCGAAACCTATTAGCTAGCTCTGCCAATGGGTTGTCAATAGGATGACTTTTTTTACATACATACCATTGTAGTGAATCTCGGCCCCCCATTACCGCCCATATGCTCTAATAAACCAAAGACGAAACTGCTCGGTTGTGATGGGCCAGTTGGAGTTCAAGTTGTTATGTAGTTCTATAATAGAGGGACGATGGTATGATATAAAAGCAAAAAGTAATCATATAATAATTCAAAATTTTGCATATTGCAATCAACCCATGACATCATCTATATATTTTTAATTTAAAATAAGTATATTTAAAGAGGAATGCGGTTAATGGGCCTATATATCTATATAACAATACAGAAGGGTGTATCCAGGTTTTATGTACATGTGGCATCAATCTCATCCCTTCATTTCTTCACATCCAACGGCCTATCCTATCCCTCTCACATGTTAGCTTTTGAGTGGCATGTGTTATAAATACTTTGTATTTGGAGGGTTAATATGGAAGTCCCATACTCTGAATAGTCAGAACTTTGGTTAGAGAAAAAAAGCAGATGGAAGTCCCCATGCACATACCCCAGTTTCGGATTTCGAATTTCAAAATTCAAATTTCAAATTGAAACCCTATACCGCCCGCCCCCCCCCCCTTGTCTCTCTCTCTCTTTGCGCAACACCGATCGTCTACCACCACTACCCAAACCCAATCCCTCCACGGCAGTCGGGTTCTAGGGCAATCAGGACGTCACTCTGGCCGTCGGGTTTTCGGAACGATGGTCAGGTTCTACCGGTCTATTTAGCAGCAGCAGCCGGCACCGCTGCCCGCCGACCACCACACCTGTAATGCCCCGAAAATTTTGGTTTGTTAATTAAAGAATTAAAAAGAGTTTAAGCTGCAAAAGATTATTTTTTCGAAATACAATAAAAGAACACAACCCATTTATTACAACCATTAATAAAATATTACATTACCGAAAAGAGTTGAAAGTGATTTATTTATTACAAACATTAAACATAAAAGTTGGAAATAAAATGTGTCTTTATTACAAACTTGAGAAATAGATAAAATACTCAAAAGCACAGAGCCAATGACTAAACTACTGATATAGCCACGACTCGGTCATCTCGGCAGCATCCTCAGCCGCTAAAGGGTTATCCTCGGGATACTCCATGTCATCGCTTGTACCTGGCGTCAAATACCATGGTAACGTAGTACCGTGAGTGGTGACACCCAGTAGAACAACGTAAAACTACATTTACCCCAGTGTATGCATGATATCCATAATCACATAAGCATAATTAATATTAAATAATAGAACAAGTAACTTTATACCCCAGTTCAATTAACGTGGTCTATCCTTACGATGTTCTCGTTCACCATGTACCCATTTATTGTGTTCTCACTCATTCACCCTACTCTACACTTGGTTCCATACCAACTCCATATCCACTCCACTTGGTTCCCATTCATTATGTTCCCGTTCATTATGTTCCCGTTCACCACCTTCGGCACGGCTCAAGACCAATCCACCATTTGGTTCCCATACATTATGTTCCCGTTCACCACCTTCGGCACGGCTCAAGACATAACACGGCTCAAGACCAATCCGCCACTTGATTCCCATTCGTTATGTTCCCGTACACAACCTTCAACATGGCTCAAGACATAACACGGCTCAAGACCAAGTGCGGCTCACACAACCCCATCTCCATCATTTCCACATCCCATAATCCATCAGTTTACAAATGTAACGAAATGACGTATCAATACTTCCCCAAAAATTATGAATTCAACAAAAAGATAGTTCGTGATCTTAAGAACAAATACCGTGTTTTACTCGAAGACCGAATCTGACTTTAGACCGGGTAAAAACGCGTATGAACAGAAAGTATCGAATCTGCCCCAGTTTACTAAAATTATGATTCTCGGAGATCTAACCGTTGGATTTTGTCCGTTCAAGTTTCCAAACGCAGCTAAGACATCAATCTATCACCCTACCAAGTTTCATTGTAATCCGATGAATCGATCGAATCCTACAGATTTATAAAGTTTCTGCCCGAACAGAGGAAAAACGTTCTTAAAACAGTTTTGGGCAGTCTCGGTATTTCAGTCATAACTTTTTACACCAAACTCCCATTTGGACGAGTTATATATCAAAATGTAGGGAATTCAAAGAGCTACAACTTTGTAGTTTTACACTTTTCCTAATTTGGCCTCTACGTGGCTCTAAATACGCGAACAGTGTCGGACAGTAACATTTTACTGTGTTCTGCTCGTATATACTCGTTTTTGGTGTCGAGAGTGACTTTCCTCAACTTCTATTGATCCATTAACTGATCGGTCCATACAATCTACATAATAT
Source organism: Gaultheria prostrata (assembly GCA_036023075.1). Lineage (NCBI taxonomy): Eukaryota > Viridiplantae > Streptophyta > Magnoliopsida > Ericales > Ericaceae > Gaultheria > Gaultheria prostrata. The sequence goes on along the minus strand of JAXBDA010008275.1, from coordinate 5,499 downwards.
GGTGTTTTCTATGACCCTTACTACCTAAACCAAGAATCGGGTCAAGAGTTTACAGATATCATCATACCAAAAGGTTAAAGAAAGTTTATCGAAGTTCTACCTTAACTTCCGTAGATTAAGTACACGAATGAACGATCTGATCCGTTGAGTACGTCTGAAACCCGTCAATTACTCTAGGTTGAAAAGAGCGTCACTTGGGTGTGATCCGGAAGTGGTGATCCTCCTAAGTTTAAGTGAAAAGAGGGAGAAGAAGGAATGTTGAGAGGAAGAGAAGGAGAGGATAATTCTTTGAGAGGGGAAGAGAGGGACGGCTGATGGAGACAAAGAAAGAGGGGTTTGATACTTTGATTTGTATAGGGAAAAAGAAGGGGACAAAGCAAAAGAGAGAAAATAAAATAGCAAAAGCAAAGTGGGTGAGAAATTAAAGAAGAAAAAGAATTCATAAATGAATTGGCACAATTATGTTGTCTATCTTTTGAGTCAAGTATGAGTCACTCTCCAATGGCAGTGCAAAATCGAGCCTCACTCGGTTGCCCGCTGTCCGGGTTTCGTTCCCAGAAAAATACCCAAAATTCACCGTATGTCCAAAATAATATTCCGAATGTAAATGTATAAATTTTACCGAATAATAAACAAAATGCAACACCACATATTTATGCATGCACAATACTTATGAAATTACGGGTCCTTACAACACCACCTGCGACCACTCTCGCCCTCTATTGGTAACGATATCTCTTTCTCTCTCCTCTCTTTCTTTCTCTCTCGACACATACACACAAGCATACAGTGCGACCATGGCTTCCGGCGACAACAATGGCAGCATGAATCCTCCGTCTAACAAATTCAGTTTTTTATTGGGGATTTTGTAGGTTTAGTTTTCAAGTCTACAAGAGCCTCAAATGGAGCTATTTCATGTAATTCTCTTTCTCTTTCTTTCAAGTTTTTTGTTGTAGATTTTGTAGGTTTAATTCTCTTTTTGTTTAATAGGTTTACTGAAATTTGCTTGGTTTGTGATATTTGTAATCTTTTTTTTTTTGTATAACCAATCTCTTAGTTGGGGTGTTATAATGTGCAGGCAGCCAGGCACGAGTCTTACTTCCCTACGGTGATAGCCATTCCCTAGCTTAATATATTGTTATTTTTTCATTCACTTTGATCCGACTCGGTTCTTTAGGGTTATGAAAATCATATTTGCTATGTGGTTCCGCTTCCGGTGCAACGGTATTTGTGTTGGAGAAATGGTATTTGGAACTCAATTTTTTTGGACACTTTACTGTCGTTTTCAGCTCACTTCTGAAAGAATTTGCAGCTCTTTCATGCAATCAGAAAACTTAATTTTTTGGGTTTGGGTGGGCAGGTTTTTCTCTCTTCCATTTTGTGTTACTGTTAGGTATTTTTATCTTTGAAACTCATGGTATAGTGCTTAGACCATAGCCATATGATCTGATCATATTGCTTATCCTGTTGAATGTTGATGACAATGTTGAACTATGAGCAGAAAGTGCCATTAAGTTGTTCATCAAAATGCCAGCAAGGATGAATAGGTTGGAGGGTTATGCGGCATAATTGTAAATTAGGGACTTGAAAAAAGTTCTATTTACTTTTATGCAATTAAATTTCATTAGGCTCTTCCTTTGTTAGCCTTAATCACCCAAAAAAGCTCACCTTCAGATTGAATTCTTTCAGGAAAAGTTGAAGACTTGAAGTGCCACGGAAGCTTAGCGTTTGGAATGGGACTACACTCTGGTTATTTGGATATATCGCCAATAAAGGGACTTATTCTGCTGAACAGTAATATAGGGTTATCTTTTATAGAACACTATTGCTGTCTTAGAGAGATGATTTATGACTGCACATTCTGATTTAATTACCAAGATTGGTCCATGTTGCAACCCGCAATCAGATTTTGTTGGGGATACGGACAATATTTTTGTTGCCTTTGTTTCAATAAGCTTTTAATCTATTCTTGATTGTGTTATTTTGTGCCTTTTGTTAATATCCCGAATGCATGATGGTTGTTTATAGAAACTTTTTAGTACCTTTTGTTGCCAATATTGCAGGGTGGCCTTTGAATCCACTTAAATTTCTAAATTCCTCTCTTTTTTGCCCAGGTGCAACTGATTTGGAAGGCAATAAGAGCCAAGATTGAATTGTTTTCGAAATACATTGCGGCCCTGCACTCCATCTCATTATGTAGGTCAACCCTCTTTCTCACACCAGATCTTCCGTATGTCTCCATCCCATTCCCTATGTATCTATCTATTTTATCAAACCCTCACCCCACTTTGTATGTAATTGAACTGATAAAAGTGTAAATTTGAAGTTATGCCGGGGCTTATGGATAATATATCCGACACTCATTAATTAAGTTGGACTTGAACCGCTGAAAGTTAATTTTATCTTAGATTGGCTGATTTATGTGCACGAGTGTGATGCCTAACCCTCAATAGAACAAGTACATTGCTTATTCATTACTAGGCATGTCACAGAAAACCCATGGGCAATGGGAAAATTGCAGATTCTTTTTCTTTTTCACTACTAGGCAAAAGAAGAGAAGTGCACTTTTTTGGTAAATAAAAGGACTGAGGACAGAAGTGTTGTCCAAATGTACAACATGATTTATTTTTTTTAGATGTGATTTTGAGTTTCATGGCTTGGCTGGGATTGGAGATGTTAGGATTTTTGTAACAATTTTAATTGGAGCCTTTTGAGTAGAAAGAATTTAAGACTCTACTCCCTGGTTACCTATCTTTTGCATGACTGTTTTATTTATTCCTAATCTTGGAACTATTTTGCTTATTTCTATTTTCGTATGTCAGTTAAAGAAACACGTGAACTTGGTGTCACTTATGTTTCACTGCTAGACAACTGCAAGGGATTAGCAATTTTGTAGAATGGAGGGATAAAAGAATTGTACAATGCAGGTATCGCAATAGAGGATGTCAATTGTCTCTTGAGGACGTGTCTAACACTCAAATCCAAAGTGTTTTTAGTTTGGATACTCAAACGACACTTTAAAAAACGTGCCCTCCAGATTGCTAAAGTTTGTGTCGGAGTGTCAATGTCATGTTGCGTGTCCCTGTCGATGCTCCATAAGTTAATATTTTTTATTTTAAGATGTTTGATAGTGTGCTCATTTGAATAACCTATGACTATAATTACCTACTACTGATGTTTGTTTTTGACATGCAGGATTTGCAAATATTTTGGTTGAAGTGGAGCTGCAAAAGAATGCTTTGAGTGTCCAGGAAACTCCAACTAGCAATGGATCTGATTTCGTTGTGGCAATGGTTTTTGTTTTTTTGTTTTTTTAGCTGTTGGGCTACTGATACTGTGCATGGTGTGATATAAGCAACTGGTTGATTAGTGGTTTCCATTGTAAAAATACACTTTGATTAGAAATTCCGAATGGTTAATTTTGTCAGGCCTGAGAATGCTCTCAAATGTCTTGCTAAATTTTGTGGGAACTTTTTCAAAATTATTAGGATTCATACATTGGCCATTGGATTAGTCATTAGGCGAAAATTCAAATGAGAGTCTTGAACTATTTACAATGATAAATAGCAGAACGGTAGATCACTACGTTGATGTCAAACTATATCGCGCCGTGCCTTCAGGCACGGGCATTCACTATATATATATATATATAGTGGTAAGGGGGCCTTTGGCATTTCTCATTCAAAAACCCAAAGGCAAATCTCATTGTTTTCATGTTTTTCTGCTCTCTTGCTTTTGTGGTGGTTGTTTCTGATAACAATTACCCATTCTTCAGTAAGATTCAAATGCCACCGGGAGTAATAGGTCCCGAGTCGGCCGCCTTCGATGTGTTTGGAGGAGGGCCCTATGTCAGTGTCACTGACGGTAGGATTTTAAAGTGGGATCGCATCTTCAACGTTTTCGTTGAATTCGCCTACACTGCACCAAATAGGTAACTTCAATGTCGCAAGGGCAAGAAAGAGCATGTGAAAATGCAAAATATTAATTTGTTTAGAAATCCATGACAAGGGACGATCAGTTAAAAAAAGAGAGAAACAGTTATAAACATACAAATATTTACTTATAATTCAAAATTAACGTTATGAATTTATGTCCGATCGGATGTTATGAGTTGTCATACAAAAGTTATGAATTCAAGACTGGTGTTATGACTTTTTATGCAAAATGGTATGTATTGTAGGATATTCCTAAACTTCATATTATAAGCAAATTCAGTTACGAAAGAGTATTTGTTTTAATAGCTCAATCGATTGAATTCATCTCTATCACAAAAACTAACCATCTGCAATAACAAAATGTATCACTATATATTTTTATTTGCATTTTTTGATTATCATTTTTGGTTCTACCTCTTGTACGTGGATCAGGAACAAGAAATTGTGCGATGGAACAACCGATCCAAATCTAGGGCCTACATGTGGGAGACCATTGGGTCTTAGCTTCTACAATGCTACGGGGTTTCTATACATTGTTGATGCTTATTTTGGGTTCCTAGTAGTAGGCCCTGCAGGAGGGCTTGCATTTCAGATTGCCAATAGTGCAGAAGGTGCACCTTTAAAATTCGCCAATGGCGTAGATGTCGACCAGTCAACCGAAATCGTTTATTTCCAACACGTGAGCGAAACCTTCAACTTGTGGTACGTAGGTTCCGCAGTCGTTTGACTCATTTTCTCTCTCTTTTTCTAACAAAATGCAAATTATATTAACAGGAACTTTGAAACATTGATCTAGTTGATTAGAAAGGTGAATTGGTATGAAAATGACAGTGAAAATTGGGCCTTGCTATGATTTTTGTAGTTCCCAAAGGCCTATTAACTCTCCGACATCTCCTTCTGCACATTGATTTCATATTTTCAGCTTCCAATAAGGAAAAAACATACAAATCAATTAACATACAAAGTCGCATATGTGCATGCAGGAATACAACACAACCGGGTTTTAAAGGAGACTCAACTGGAAGGTTTCTAAAATATGACCCAAAGACTAGACAAGTTACCGTGTTGCTAACAGGGCTTGCAGGGGCAGGAGGCCCGGCAGTGAACTTCGATAGCTCTTTCGTCATAGTTTCAGAGTTCCTCGCTAAAAGACTTCAAAAGTATTGGCTCACAGGGCTTAAAGCTAACACCGCTGAGATTTTGATCAACCTTCCTGGAAATCCAAACAAAGTTAAGAGGAGTGAAACACAAGGACAATTTTGGGTGGCAGTGGACGTGACTACTCAACAGCCAACATTCACTACGCCTGTGGGTATCAAGATCGATGGAGTCGGAGAGGAGCTAGAGACTCTTCCTCTTTCTGCACAGTGTAGGAAGGGTCAGCGTATTGACCCACGTGGAGGAGTCCCAAGTTTGACCTTCCAGTAAGGTGATGATAAATGTCACGCACCACCGCGTGACACGTGGCGATCCCTCGCGGCACTGACCGCTTGGAGCCATCAGCGCGGGCTACCCCACGTGGTAGCTCCCAGTTGCGCGCTCTTCAAAGCCCAACTGAGGAAAC
>JAXBDA010008274.1:0-15233 GCA_036023075.1 Gaultheria prostrata | reverse complement strand
TGACACGTGATTTTATTGGACACCTCATTATGCATATTGGTTACACCTTATCGAATCGGTTTTACACTTTTGGCGAAAATTATGACGAATGGCACTAAATGTGGAGTTTTGAAACGATTAATGAGTAGAAATGAGAAACATGGATATTGGAAGGTATTTGTGTGTGTGCGACACGTATGATCGAGTATTTTGGACATAAATGGGTTGAATTAAGCGAATTGGTTACATTGACTTGAGTTTGATTAAGAAATGAGGACTTGTGTGAAATGAAAGTTGGTACACTAGGGCCACCACTCGAGGAGCCGCTAAGAAGGGTTCCACGATGCCCATAAGACTCGGACAAGGGCTCCACGAGGCCCATAAGACTCGGAAGAGGATTTCAATATCCTCAAGCTTGAGATTGAGAAACCCACGAGATGGATATTGGGAAGTAATTGAAATGTGGTAATTAATACAAGATACGGTATCCTGGCGAATGTCGACATATGATACGGTTAGTATTGAGCAAGTATGGAATGACGAGTTGAATGGATACTAGGGTATTTAGTTGGGTACTTGGTTGGATAAGTGGGTACTTGGTGGTCATTTATTTCTTGTTTTAGTCACCCATTTCATTCTATGCTCATCTCATTCATGTCATTCCATTTCCGGTGTACTCATCATCTTTATACACCTAACGTTAGTAGAATCGTTTCCTACTGGGCTAGTGAGCTCACCCTATCAATTTCAGGTACTCGACAAGGAGCATGACGTGGTTGCTTGGGATGTGTGCATGCATATTTCGAAAGCTTGAATGGAGGAGTTATAGCATTATCTTAAGATTTCACGTTTGACAAAGATGATTTTTTTTTGTAACTTCATATGAAATTTATATCTTTTGACATTCCCAGAATTTGTAATAACTCTTTTATACATGTGACTAAATATACAATAAATTTGGGTACGGGTACTCGTTGGTACGGATTTGATTTGACTTTCTTTCTTTTTTTACTTTGACTTTTCAAAGGATATATGTTGACTTTTGGATTTTCCAACGTGGAGATGTTTTATAAATTTGAGGGCGTGACATTAATGCATCACAAAACCACACCCAATCAAAACCATGAAAAACATGGTAATCAAATCCTCTACGACTAATACTGTGTGAAAAATCATGAGTAACGAATACACCATGAAACCTGGAATCAATTTTATACACTAATACACCATATTCAATGTATGAATCAGCTAACAATCCAACAATATGAACATTGTACACCTTCTTTTTTATTATCCGAACAATAGTTATGGAGATTGGCGGTGATGAATGGCTATAGAGATCGGCGGCGATGAATGACTGTGGAGATTGGTGACGATAAACGGCTGTGGAGATCATGCAGATCGACAACTACGATGAACGGCTGTGGAGGGAGAGTGGGCAGCGTGGCCGAACAAGGTCGCAGGAGAGTGCTAATGGCTCTTCTTTGCTTCTTCAAGTAGCATCTGAAACGGGGAAGACGACGATTGGACAAGCCCGCGGCCGTTTGAAATTTTTATGAGTTTGTGGTGGAGATCGGAGAGAGAGAGGGAGGTTATATCGCATGATTTGTTTGTGAGAGAGAGAGAGTTTGGAAAGCACACGACATGATTTGTATATAGAGTTTTGAAATCCCATGAAGATAAAAACTTATAACAGTCCGGATGAATATAGGAACTTATAGGAACTTATCCCATGATTTGTTTCATTAGTCCGGATTTTTTAACATGTGTTCACCCTTTTCAACTTTCAAGTGGGCTCCATTTCCGGTATATCTCATTCATTATATGTTAGAGAAATCCCATGATTATAGGGACCCTTTAACTGTTCGGATTTTTTGGCATTTGATTAGCCCGGATTTTGTGTTATTCTAATTAGTATTACAATACTAGATTAATTAATAGGGGAAGTTAATTAGACATCCTGTACCAATAATATCATTATGATTCCATCCCGTGCGATTTGAATCATTATGACTCCATCCCGACATTCAAATAAACCCTAAAATACCCTTTCTCTCTCCTGATTTTCCTAATATTTATCTCTTAATTTTCCTAATATTTCTCTCTCATATTTCTCTTAATATTCCTCTCTCCTAATCTTTCCTAAATTCTCTCTCTCTCTCTCTCTCTCTCTCTCTCTCTCTCTCTCCTATATTGAAAAATCTCTCCCCTATCTTAAAAAATCTCTCTTTCCTAGTTTTATAATTCTCTCTCCCCCCACCCAATCTTTTCACACCTAAAATCTCAAAATAAAATTGAAAATAAATAATCATGACATTTTGACCTAAAAACATGATACATTTTTGAACCATACAAGTGTAAATAAATGAACTGAGAATAAAAGTCAGATTGCATATAAAAAAAATCATAACCATATGGTAGATAAATGCACCACGAAAAAATCATTAAAAAAATCATGAAACACATGGTAGATTAATGCAGCATAAAACCATACCCGCCAAAACCATGAAAAATATGTTAATCAAATTAACCATGACTAATACTGTGTGAATGCACCACAAAAAAATCATTAAAAAACCATGAAACATATGGTAGATTAATGCATCACAAAACCACACCCAACCAAAACCATGAAAAACATGGTAATCAAATCCTCCGCGACTAATACTATGTGAAAAATCATGAGTAAAGAATACACGATGAAACCTGGAATCAATTTTATACACTAATACGCCATATTCAATGTATGAATCTGCTAACAATCCAACAATATGAACATTGTACACCTTTTTTATTTTCCGAACAGCGGCTATGGAGATTGGCGGTGATGAATGGCTATGGAGATCGGCGGCGGCGAACGACTGTGGAGATTGGTGATGATGAACGGCTGTGGAGACCGTGCAGATCGATCGTAAAAAAACCATAAAAGAAACACCCAATCTACCGTTAAAGTGGGTGACGATCTTGATCCCGAGAGAGAGTCGAATGACGGCTTTCGTGGCAGCCGGCGACGGTTGGAGTGGGCTGCCTCGTTGGACGTGGATGATGGGGTTGATGGCGACGGTCGGCGCTCGAAAAATGCCTCCCGTTACCGAATATGTAATTTGTCGAAATCAACCGATCGGGTGAGTTCCGGTTGAAATAGCACTTTCTGCATTTCAACATCATTCTACGCCAATCGATCAACATCTATTTTGATAAGGGAGAAGTTCAAACCATGAAGATCAAATAACGAAACATATCTAAACTGTGGTATTGATTTTGGAGAATAAAATATGTGGCAGATTGCCTTTTCTAACCAATGATCTGCACCTACGACAATTTCCCAAAATAATAGATACGTTTCTTTATTTGATTGAAATGTACACCAATTAAAGGATATATACGGCTGGAGGATTTTGTGGAGATGGTTGGAGGATTTTATGGAGATTTGTATATAAGTAATGGACTAATTAAGGAAATATAATTATAAGATTTACAATATATACTACTAAAATAATTAATAAGGGCACAATGGTCCGATAATACATTTACAGGATGGAATCATAAAGATTCAAACCTCCTAGGATGGAATCATAAGTCTAATTTTGGTACAGGATGCCTAATTAAAATTCTCTTTATTTTTTTTGTATATACTCTCTCTTTCCTATATCTTTGGAAAAGGATGTACATGGTTAAGGAATCCAAATCTTACCAAAATTCTTGTATCTGTACGGACTCTATATATATTGAAGAGGAGCGATCTAACGAGAGATTCCTTATTTCGCTAAAATGCAGACCTACTATTTCCCGATTGAATTTTGATGATCCGAACCATTCAATGTGTTTAAGACGCGTTTTTAAAGTCTTAGTGAGGAATCACCAAACAAATGACCGGGAGAGACTTCATCCGAGCAATTTTTCATAAAACTTTACCTACAGTCTATGTGAAAACCTGCTTGGATGAAGCCCTTCCCGGTCATTTTCTTTGGTGATTCCTCGTGGCAACCCTTAAAAACGCATTTTAAACACATTGAACGGTTTGGATCATCAAAATTCGATTAGGAAATGGTAGGTCTGCATTTTAGGTAGTTTAAGAGATCCCTCATTAGATCGCTATTGATATATTGAATATCTAATATTATAAAAGGGCTCAGTTTTTTGAATCCCTTATATTTTTCAGCCCTTGGATTTAATGGATGGTAGAGATTGATTTTCACGCCAGCCCTCAAGGGCTTATATCGATTAAGTTTTTAATCGATGGCCAAGATGCATTTTCGGGCTCAGATTGCCGCCTAAATGGTCAGCTATACTTGGGAACCCAAAAACGTTGCCTATTTTGATACTCTCTCTCTCCCCCTTTCCTTACTCATGGTTACCAATTTGGTAATACAAATTTCCACTCTCTCTTCAATCACGTAACAACAATAATTGAAAAGGAAAGCTTCGAGTATTTCATGCTAAAATTTAGCTTAAGTGCAACTTCATGGAATCAGAATATCTTACAGGTATTTCATACTAAAATTTCATTCAGTGGAGTGCATTCAGGCACGGGTCATTCACTAGTACTACTACAAGGCAATACAACATTCACAAGTTACTAAAACTCTCTATTATCCCAATTTTTACAGAGCTTCCATACACTTTCTCATATACTAACCGGTTCTATTGTGGCATCCTCTTCGCGACCAGTTCGGCTCATTTGCAGCCCTAGGTATGGGGCTACAACCAATGCTCTGCTCAACGACATTAACTCCGTGGACTCGAGGAAGACTCGGCTCAAGGAGAAATCATGACGTCCCACAAAAGGTCTCAATCTTGGTACAAGTTTGTGTCTTTTCTAGACTTGTAGTTTTAACATTCATCACCACAACACACACATATATTTGTAGAGTTCATACACTTTAGGTTGAGTTGCTCGTTTTTAACACATTCGATTCTCATTTGTTAAAAGTAGTATGGTGATTTTACCAACTTGATTTATGCAAAAATGAGTATATGAGAGAAAATTGACTTATAGCAACTTAGGCTTGGTTCTCCAATAGATTTTATGAAGATTTGATAAAATCAAGCCCTTGATTTTATCCATTGGTGAAAAGATTTGATAAAATCTCACATTTTTTCTTCATAAAATCCATTGGAGAACAACCCCTTAGTTTTCTATCTAATGGAACCAAAAGTGATTATAACAATCTTGCTAAAACTCAACTTCTATAAAATTTTCCATTTTAGCAAATGGGGCACGACTTTTCCTTTTATCACTGCATGGAACCAAATAATTTTACCTTTTATCACTGCTATGCCTCCTTTGCATAATTTCTTCACAACTTTTCAACTCAGTGTTTTTATTATTTTTTCTTAATTTTTATCAGATTAGGGTATAATTTTTTTTATATCATATTCAATAAAAATAATTGAAAAATAGAAAAATCTAAATAGTTTAAAAGAGTTCATACTTTTAAGTTTTAACATTGGTCTTTTCCGTCACTTTATATGGATATTTTAGTATTAAAATTTGGCCTATACTTTTATAGTAATTTTTTGATCCTCTGGAGACGAACAATGTGTAAAAAGTTTGACAAATTTCACCCGAATTTACTTAAAACTATAAGAAAACATGAAAATTACCGTGCCAGAAGTCTCGTTAAGGAAGGATCTATTCGAAAAGTGTTCTTCCCGGCCACTATTTGTGTGGGTATCCACAGCCAAGCGTGCCCTCTCTGCCTAGGGGTAAGCTACTTGAGATTTACAGTAAGATTGGTGTCCGAAATATATCCAAGTCTGTGATGAAAGAGGAAGCATATACATTGGAAGCTGTTTGCGTTAAGGAAGTGGTTCCAAGTGAAAATTTGGTTGGAAAAGGGCTGGTTAGGCTGATTTTAGGTTTTCTAGCTGATCTCTCTCTTCAAATGGAAGCAGAGAAAAGGCATGAAGCTGTCAGATCCCTCCTTGATATAATTGTCCTCGAGACAGTGGATCCGATTACGATTGATTACAGTTTACCGCTGTCTTCAGGGGAAATCTTGAAAGGAGCAGCAAGACGGATGATCCGTTGGGAGAGCGAGAGTAAGAAGTTTTTTACACAGAAGATGGACCGGTCCGATGGGCATAGTAGTGTTATCGAATATGTCACGTGTCTCTCTGAAGTGATATCAGAGGGATTGTTATGGGAGAAAGAAGATCATATATGCAACAGCTGGCAGAGCTGATCAAACTGGGCTTCCTTGTGGAGTTCAACGACAAAGCAATTGAGTTCTTGATGAAGACAAAGAATCTACAGCTGTTTTTGGAGGATGAGAGGTTCCTTTCGAGCCTTCCTTTCTGATTAGGTTTGATTTCTATTATCAAAGTTTTTGCAGCGCTTCAATTCCTGTGTTCTGGTACTGATATGTTACAGAAGCACGTGATCGAAATGGTTTCTATGGATTAGCTATATTATATCATTATGAAATATTTATGTTTTGAAGGGTATTGATAACCTTTGTGGCTTTGTTGTATGGCTATTTTATCTGAAGCTCGTGAATCTGTGATCGTATTTTGCTGTGGACCTGAAAATTTTATATAAAACGCTTCGCAGAAGGTTATTAACATGATTGTAGGATTTCATTTCTTGCCTTTCCATTTATTTACAATACCTTCACTTGGTTGCATGATATATCAGCTTAACCCCATAATACAATTATCTTCTCATTATTGTAGCAACTGTACAAGCAAAGAAAATGTACTACTTGTTTCTTACGAAAATTGATTGAAGATGTATATTTGCAGCGTGGAATCCAATGAAGCGATGGGTAACAGGATTGATCAGCCGTACCCGTCCCTTTCATTTCTTTCTCAATTCCTCTACGATAGCGTCATAACCCTTTCTTTCCATCTTTTGGATCTTTAGAAGTTCCACCCTGAACATTGAAGAATGAAAATTGATTGCATCGTTGTCCCTCATTAATCACATCTCTGTCCCTGACTGATATACACACGATGTCGGCTCATAGAGAAAGTCTACAAAAACCTACAAAACTATTGTTAGCTATCTTCTTTCTCTCACTGGATTCGATCAAGCCGGTGCTTTTTCACCAAGAAGATGAGCACGGTCGTGGGAAGAGCACGACGGGATGTAGCATGACTTGACATTGAATAGATTCTTCATAGCAGTTTGCCCTCCCTTTGGTATAACCTTTCTGAAACTCCTCTTCCTTTCTTTCTTTGGTTTCTTAGGCTCAGAATCCTGTAAATTCTTCAATATTACAAAAGGGAAAAACCATAGGGTGATGATTAGATAAGATTTTATGGCTCCGAATGTTTCTAGCTGTATCTAATGAAGGGATGATCTGTACCTTTTCTGGTGGCGTGCCGTGATCCGTACAAGTCTTTTCATCTGCACAATTATCTTTCTTACCTGCAAATATACGATTGCTGTTCAGTGGTAAGAAAGATAAAAGCCTTCCTACAATACCGGCTATCGCGCAAGTCAATTCCTAGATGAAAATCTGCAGTTCTGCATATTCCTGAATAGATATACCAACCTCCATCATTAAAATCGTCATCGTCGTCCTCATCATCCTCATGCAGATTATCAGTGAAATATATTCTGAAACTCGGCGAACCCGGAAACATTATGCTGTCCTCGTTATCATGCGTTCCCTCGTCATCTTTATCATCATGACTTACATCCTTCTTGGCATCATTTTCGCTTTCCGACTCCTCATCTCCCATCGCATCCTGTTCCGTTTTTCCCCCCTCGTTCTTCTCTTTCGCGCTTTCCTCTCTCCGTGGATTCCCTGCTTCTCCTCTTTCGGCTGTGAACCCCTTTGAATCCTCCGATGTCACGCAACTCGTCATGCTATTTTCAACGTCGTTGTCGGCATCATCATCAGCTTTTGCCTTACCATCTTGATTAAGCAACAACTCTGTCCCGGAAGGAGTCGCGTCTTTCCCTCTGCCCGAACGTCTCCGCCTTCTGATTTCCTCTATCCTCTGGCGGAGCATGGGGCGGAGTTTGGCCGGAATGGCTTCATGTTCGGTGTTTAGCCGTGAGCCACCAGATCCCATCGGACGGCTAAAATTGCATCGGCCAGAGGGACAGAAAGTAAGAAAGACAGGTTTGGAGCAAGTATAGTGTTGAATTGAAGGGCTTACCTATGATTTTGGGAAGGGAAAATATTGGAGGTTTAAAGAACAAAGATGGTTTGGAGCAAGAATTGAATTGAAGGGCTTACCTTTGGTTTCGGACGTGTAAATCTTTTTTGACTGTTTGTGTGGTAGTCCCTGGTTTTTAACAGGCTGGCAAGCTATATTTAGGGGCAAAGAGATTGGATTCCCAGGTAGATTTTCTGACTTCTGTTTGAATTTCAGGTATTGCAATTAAATCCCTATCATAAAATGAACCGAACTCAAATAAGCTTTAATCAAGCCGAACACGGGCTAATTTGCAATATCTTGAATTCTTTATACATCATAAGCTGAATCATAATTTGCAATATCTTGCAATATTTTGAATTCTTTAGGATTAACGAATGACCAAAAAAAAAAAAATTCACAGAAAGATTCTTACGGTAAAACTCTTTTTTAAGAGCAAGGCCATTGGCTTCGTTAAGATGCAATTGTAGAGACTTTTGGCGGTTTAAGAGATGAGAAACCGGTCTTGTTACTAACAAAGGTAGTAAGTGGTGCCTCATCAAAGGAATTTTATTTTTGGCACGGTGAAAATTAGGTACAATTAGTTGCAGTTACTAATGATGTTTGAACCCAAATCAAATACATAAGAATACCATCGGGCTACCACTCTACTTGCAATCAAAGGAAACACGTTGCGGCCATCAATTTTCTCAAAGAATTTTACTTTTCTCGAGTTTTCAGCAGAACTTTAGCTCCGGCAACGACATAAGTGCAGTGGGATGGATGTGTTGCTGATGACAATTCTCCTTGAAAGAAATGTGAAGTAGTCTATCAGCATATCCATTTATTAGAAACTTTTACATATAGCACTACAAGATAAATAATATCTTTAATTTTCACAAGTGTGCTAAAGTAAAGTTCCTTTTCATTTATATTGCCTTTAACATAATAAACAAGTACTGTAAGAGGCCAGAGCTTATTGCTTCTAAAGAATCTTTTGCTTTAAGAAAGCAACAGATTTGGCAAGAAATTGATGGAAAAGTTGGGCAAAACCACCAGGCAAAGAAACTGCATGGAAAGGATATCCAGTAAATGTAACTTTGTGTAAACAAGTCCACTTTGGAGGCATCGCCATAATATCATATACTATGTGGGGAGAAAATTAAATTTATTTGGAGAGAAATTTAAATTAGGTAAAGACCAAATTAAAATTCCAAGTGAAGTTTGGCAAAAAAGAATGTACAAAGGTGGGTGGTTTTATGTGTAGTTTCTCCGGCTTGACTACCTGGGAGATATAGAGACTTGAATCCAAGCATTGAGTGAGGAAATCCAAGTACTTACCTATAGAACTAATCAGCAGAAACTACACATAAAATTTTACTAGGATGTTGCGCCGACAGGGGCGGAGTTAGAATTTTTTATTCAAGGATTCAAGAATTAGAACTATGCGCGATTCGCTTTTCCTATTTGCTAATTGGAAAAAACAATTAACAAAGGAGTGTTAGCCAGAAGACATTAAGTGTTTGGTGAATTAATGTGGGAGAAGTCTATTTCCCACCCTTGTTTTACTAAGTACACAATATCTGACATAGGCTAGGATAAAATAAGAATTCAAAAGAGGGGTCAATTAGCAAATTGTTGATGTAAACTATTAGAATCCCTATTGAAAGTTGAAATCTATAGGGATCAACTCACCCTTGTTGTCTCCAAGTAGCTCCGCCGGTGTGTACCGGTCACACATATGTTTTCACTATTATATACATTCTTGATAATACATATGTTTTCACTATTATATACATTCTTGATAATTCTGTTACTAAAGAGGATAGGTTATTCTATATTTCTATACTATAGATATAAATTAACATACAAAATGACAAAAAAAATAGTGTGGTTATAAAAATGGTGAGTTTTGAAAACCACACCTTATAAGCTTTATGAGCTCATCAAATTGTGAATCTTTTTCTTTTGATAAATTCTTGTTTTCCCCCTTTTCCTTTGGGGTGAATAGATTGATATTAGTTGAAAATCATAGACACAAATTTTCACATCTGTTATACTCTTACATTCCTCCAAATAGTTGTAGAAACGGAAAGACACAATATAACTAATTAGCAATGAAGTGATCAAAACCATTTGCATGACTAGTACTTGATAAGTTTGAAGGCCTATTTCTTCACATCCTAATGACCAGTCCACAAACACAGATTTGAACACAAATATGTTTAGAACCGTTAAATACACATGAATGCCTCACAAATCGAACGCAGAATTGCAGACACACCTAGGTTTGGATTTATCCGGATATCTGTGTCGAAAAGCATTTTCCCATCATGATTTACAAAAGTACTAGAGACAGAGAGAAAACAAACAGGAGCTGTCATTGGGGTCTCATTGATAAAGATATGGGGGGAAATTATTGAAACCATTGACACTGGTTTGTTCATGGTCTAACCCATTTGAAGTGACCTCTGTGATGGCACTGGAGCCACAGGAGGAAGAAGAGGAGGAGCTGGGCCCCACATCATCATCATCCTCATCACCATTCAACTGACTCCTCCTATTCACTAAACCATATGCTCTAGGCTGATTAATCTCTTCATCTTGTTTCTCTGTACTTCCTTTCTTCAAGAATATGCGACAGAGGAACCAGTTCCCCATTTGCACCAAATCACTGTTCTGTGAAAACCAAATCAGAAAAGTAAAAATAAAATAAAAAAGTTGTTAAAAACATATCTAGGCAATGTTTTAGTAACCAATCTACAATTGATGAATGGAAGTGGTGGCTAACTCATGCGGTAGAGCTCTTGGATGCCTCACACTGCATCCCGGGATCGAATCTCATTCTCCCCTCCCCATGTAATAGATTAAGAATGATGAATGAAAAAAAAAACAAAAATCTACACTTTATGAATGGTCTAATTTTAGTAGGGTCCTATTTGCAATTTCTAATACCCGTGGTGTCGAATCTGAAGAACACCTTTAAACTCGGTACCTATACTCGAAAAAAATTGCAAGTTAATGAGGTCAAGTGACTCAACTTGTCACAAATTAATTCGACTCCGGTCTTGCTACCCAGCAGATCAAAGTGGGTCAGGTTGGCTCCACTCACCGTGAGAATATTATAGAAATTTCTTACTACAATTTTCCAAGGGCCCAAACAAAATAATGTTTCATTTTACATGAGACTTCAAAAGTTGCTGCACTAATGTATGAACATGTTGAGGACATATTATTCTAGGCTAGTTGTAACTAAATACAATTTTGTTCAGAATCGTTTGGTGGCAACGTGCAATCATTGGAAAAATGACCCGACGGGTGCTTGGCAACGTGCAATCTGAAAAAGGATCCGACATGTGCTTGTCACCGTGCAATCACTTGAAAAACCACCCGGCGGGTGCTTGTGAACGTGCAATCACTTGAAAAATCACCAGACGGGTGCTTGTTACCGAGCTATCATTGGAAAAATGACCCGACGGGTGCTTGACACCGTGCAATCAATAAAAAAATGGCTCCTTTTGTGATTTTTGTTGTTGCTGCAAATACATACCCTTGTGCTACTGCCATATTATTCCCGATGAATTTGTTAGGACGATATCTGTTTGGAGAATCATTTTTCATTATGGCATCCTTTGTTAGATAATTATTGAGCCTACCTTTGTTGAATTATTAGAACTTGTAGTTCCGGAATTGACAAGGCGATATTCGTGCATGATCCAATCAGTTCTTGATCCATTGGGAGGCTTCCCTCTATGGAAAACCAGAGTCTTCCTCAACCCCATTGTATCTTTCGATCTTTTAGGAGATGTAATCCTCTTGTCTGAACCAGTTGCTTTCCAATAACCGGAGCATGTTGCCCTGTTAGCTCTGTTTCCATTCTGGTACTTGGCTTCATTTTTGGTGAAGAAGTATCTGTCCTCCTCCCCATCACCTGCACATTGTCAAAAAAGCATCGAGTTTAACAGATTACAAGATAGTGATCAGTTGGGATACTAAAAATAGGTACCGAAAAATGCTCTTCGTATTCATGAGATGCATTTTTCATTGTCCTAGCCTGCGGTAATCCAAATTTGTAATGAGTTGCCAAGCTGGATATTAAAGCTAAAAACTTGAAACGTGAAACGTGTGGAAAGATGCGCAGAAAGAACGAAAACAAGATGATGTATAAGGTCTAACGAGGCACGCATTTTCGTAGTCGAATGCAAATGAACATTGGGTTGAGATGAACTGCTGCAGCGGGCTTCAGCGAATTTTTGAATTTTTCTTTGGTGAGCATTAAGCAATAGGCTAAATGGTCAGATATGTGATTCAATACAGTAAAAAGTGTAAGAAACAGGAAAGAAAAACATGAACAGGGACAGGAAACGGCAGTTGACGGCTGAGATCCACTCGGTGCACTGTGCTAGTGTGCTGAGTGAATATCAGCCTGCCTTTTCATGTTTTTTTTTCCTGTTTCGTATCACCCCTCGATGCAATAAGAGGATTAGGATTCAAATTCTATTCAAAAAATTCAGTGACAAGTGCTATAAAAGGAAGTGATCAGTGGCAAAAAACAGACTTTTAAGTATGATAATATGGGTTGGTTTTGAATGGACCAAACCTGGCAAATCCCAAGGGTCATAGTTGCAAACACTGATCTCGGGAACAACCGAAGCAGGCAAAGGGAAAGAAAAAGTTTTACGGGTGAGGTACTGAAACACGATTTCTTCGTCGGTGGGCTGGAATCGGAATCCCGGTGGCAATTTTCGAGCTCCGTTTTCGACAAAATTGAGCTTGTCCATATGGTGAAACTTGTACTGGAAACTTGAACTAATGACTTTGAGCAGAATATGAAGAGTAAGTTGGATATGGATCGGATGAGGGAGAAGTGGGAATGAGGGTGTGGTTTAGAGGCAAGGATGGTTCATTTATAGGTACTATAGGAAGTGGAATAGGTAAGAGGGACTAAAAAATGTCAAGCTAGATGACTAATGGAATGATGTTCAAAAGAAAAAAAAAAGATGACTTAAGGGAATACCATGATGAAGATAACAATTACTCCAATTAAGAATTAAGTTGAATATTGTTCTCAGAAAGTTTGTAAATGGTCACAAAACCAAGGTGCCAAGGTGGTCATTGCACATTAACTATAACATGTGTTTGGTTTTTGTAGAAGGGACCATCTTACCGACCGCAGTCCGCAACCTTAAGTCACGTGGCTACCCCGTAAACTGAATTTCCCTCCGACAGTTATTCTATACAAGTTTTCGCTTGCGAGAATGGTAGCCCAAAGAGTAGAGTTAAAGTTAGATATAACGGTGAGATAACACGTGACAGTATCATCATCTAAATAAAAAACCTTACATATAAATAAGGACAATGATATGGTTTGGATTAGTAAGAGACAAGAGTGACATGCTGAGTCTATTTAATTAGCGAATTTTTGTTTGTTGGTAATGCCACATTGAAATTTATAATCGTGGCAAGCAAATTTTTTCTTGTTTTTATTATACTGGGTCAATAGACAAGGAGGATAAGAGTAGTGTAATAGTGTTCGATGAAGAGGGGAGAGCATGAGAGGAATCACTGAGATAATTAACCAAGGGTTACGACTTAGGAATTTGCTTCCTCCTAATGTCTCTGGTTCGAAACCTCTTAAATGCTATTAACTCCTTTGGGACAGTCCATCTAGAGCGTTGTTCTGACTTTAAACGGGGGCCTCGCTAGTGAATAGTGCACTAATCCCACAGAATTAGTCAAGGTGTGCCAAGACACCTGATCATAAAAAACTAATATCACCCTTCTGATGGTATATTAGCTAATTTTTGTAGGGAGATTATGGACTAATTAACAAACATATTAAGGAGACAGATGACACATGTAGCATTCATGTATTCCCTGATCCCACTGATCAACTTCCTGAGATCCAGTGAAGGTTATCAAGTGAGGTCTCGAATTGGAGCATATAAGTACAATTTTTTTATGCATTGGAGTTTTGGCATTAACATTTGCCATTATTGTTTGGTCATAATAGAGGAATGTGATTGATGACTATTACAATTGCCTACCGGCAGTATCTGATAGGATGCATGAAAGAATGTAAATGAATCTGAAGCATAATGGTTACCAAGCAACTAGGTAGAATCATCCCTTGAGTGAGAGTGTATTGGAGATCACTCAGAAAAAGTGTCAATATCAATTTGGGGATAAGGAAATCACTTACCTAAAATATAAGCATATATCGTAGACGTTTGAGACTTGTCCTAAGTGATGGATACGAGTCGTGGGATGGCTCCACCCTTTAGCAAGGGTCGTCATCACCTGAACATCCAAAAAAAAAATAGAACAAATGTACTACGGTAATATTTTTACTTTTGCATTAGTTTAACCCTTCATGAACACCTAACTCAAAAATAATTGAACACCATCTCAAAAAATTAGCCCACAAATCTTTCCAATGTAAACAACTCAATTAAAAGCATATTGGCAGTTCCATAGCTTCCCCATAGATGGTGATCAATTGAACACTCTAAAGTTTTTTATTTTTTTATATTACATGTAGTAATTTTATATCGTTGGTTGAGTTTTTTGTTGGTTTAATTATTTTCAATTATTGTTTTTATTATTCTAGGATTAGATTTTGACTAGAATATTATCGTTAGCTTTAGGAATATCGTGTTTCATTGGTCGAGTTCATTTTGCTTTCCTTCGTTTTTTATTAGGATTCTTGGTCTACAAGAATTATGATTTTATTTTAACATTTCTAAAATAAAATTCTAATTCTTCCAAACCAAGAATAAAATTCTAGAATAAAATCTTAATTCTTGCAGACCAACAATACAATTCTATTTCTTGACCAAGAATGATATTCCTAAAATAAAATCTTGATTCACGTAATCCTAATAAAAAAGGAAAACAAAATAAACTCGACCAATGAAACAGGATATTCCGAAAGATAACAATAGTATCCTAGTCAAAATCTAATCCTATAATAATAAGGCAAATTCTACGGATTGCCCATTGGGTGGTCAGCCGTGTTATCCACGCGCTACATCAACTGTCCGTTTTAACCGTTAATCAATGCAACGCGCCAGTGTACTGTCCTTTGCCAGCCTTTGTGTGGAAGTGATATTAGCTTCGGGCAAATGACAAAACTAACCCCTTTTCAATTTCCCCCAGTT